>JACXGJ010003108.1:0-57313 GCA_016801105.1 Esox niger
ATGGATGTGTGGATAGATGGATGTGTGGATAGATGGATGTGTGAATAGATGGATGTGTGGGTAAATGGATGTGTGGATAGATGGATGTGTGAATAGATGGATGTGTGGATAAATGGATGTGTGGATAGATGGATGTGTGGATGGATGGATGCGTGGATAGATGGATGCGTGGGTAAATGGCTGTGTGGATCAATGGATGCGTGGATAAATAGATGTGTGGATAGATGGATGCGTGGGTAAATGGATGTGTGGATCAATGGATGCGTGGATAAATGGATGTTTGGATAGATGGATGCGTGGATAAATGGATGTGTGGATCGATGGATGCGTGGATAAATGGATTTGTGGATAGATGGATGTGTGGATAGATGGATTCGTGGATAGATGGATGTGTGGATAGATGGATTCGTGGATAGATGGATGCGTGGATAAATGGATGTGTGGATAGATGGATGTGTGGATAAATGGATGTGTGGATAGATGGATGCGTGGATAAATGGATGTGTGAATAGATGGATGTGTGGATAAAAGGATGTGTGGATCGATGATTAAACAGATCTCCCTCTTACGTCAATAACCCAACGTTTCAGATTTATAGTTCTTGCAGAAGATAAGTTGTGTGTGTGTGTGGGTGTGTGTGTGTGTGTGTGTGTGTGGTAGTTCTGGTAGGGATGGAACCCATGCACTGTGATGTCATATCAACAGCTCATCAGTGCATTTTGTTTTGCTTGTTACACGTGTTTCAGCACAGCATCACTCAAAATGAATGGTTCTGCTGTGTGGAGGTTTCTATCAGGGTTGACAGGGGATCGGTCCAGTGGAGAAACATCCATCGACTTTCATCTTTGACACTTAGTCACACCCTTGTTTATCTCAGTCCCAAAACAGGCCGGTTTGTTTGTAGAACTGTGAAATGTTTGTAATTATTTTGAGAAATGAAACACAATTTTTAGTCTCTCTACAGAGACGCTGCGTTGCACAATAGCAATTACCAGATAACGTTCCTCTCTTTGTTTTGCTATTCTTCTCTGTCCCTGCTAACCTCCATCTCTTCTTTAACTGCATCTCTCTTTTGTCTCCCAGCCCTTTGCCTGTCACATGTGCATGGGTGTTTGATGCTTTTAGAGGTTTTAAGTCAGTTCGATTGGTAAGGTTGTCTCTGAGTTTCATTCGATTTAGAGAGCTTTTAGATGTTCTTGTGATAGTTCACGGATGAGGTTGTGTGTGTTTAAGGAAAGTTGAAAGGGTGTGTGCGCGCACGCGAGAGAGAGAAAGAATAAATCTGTGGTGATTTCAATTGCAGTCAGTGTGTATGTGTGTTTGTGTGTGGGTGTTTAAGGGGTGGGGCGAGGGGGGTAATTCAGATATAAAACCACGTCTTGTCAGTGGTCGTGTGCAGATATAGTGTTTAACCTGATATACGGTAAATGTGAGTGTAATCTGTGAGTGGGCATCCTGCACACTCCCTGCATAAAGCCATCTCCCACACAGGATAATCACAGTGACAGTGACAGGAGGCCATTCACACCGGGTCTGCTCCCTCAAGGGCTCCACGACCTCAACAAGCCCATCACCATGGAAACTGAAAGGTCACCCACTGGTCCGGGGGACAGCTAAGGAACAGATAACATTGTCAGGGCAGTACTGGTGTCAAAGACTATAAAGGAAACCTTTCAAAGATACACCTCAGATAGCAGAGTAAGAACAGAGAGGCAGAGGCAGAGAGAGGGGCTTACGTCACCGACAGTTGCTGCACACTGAGCCACAGAGGGAAGTGGGCCGACACAGCGGACAGTATCTTCATGTGGTCAACCTCTGCTCTCGTTTATCTTCTTCTCTGTCTCCTTCTAAGACAAATATGATACCGAGTCTTGAGTAGCATCCAGAATAGCCCTGCTAGATGATGCCGTGGGTTTGGTTACAGGAAACATTGATTGTGGGAATCATTATTATTGTCAATGACCCCACAAGATCCTCAACATGGTCAAATGAGAAACAGGTGGACGGTATGTTCAAGTTGACAACAACAGTGACTTTTTCTGATATTTGTTTGTGCTCTATCAGATTAGAAAACAGATGGGAGCACTGAAAAAAGAATGTGTTGTTTGGATTCAAGAAGCGGAGAAAGATGGGGCGTGTGCTAATGTTCAAAGCTTCAAGTTTTTCAGCAAATGTTGTCATGGGTGAGCCAAGATGCCTGTGTCTCGGCTCCAAAATCCATTTATGTTAATAACTTTGATAATCAATTTCATAACTATGTGATCATTTTTTACCACACTCAATAGATATTCACAACAGATCATCAAAAAAGCGATTCAAACTTTAAAGCACATTTTACATGACTGAGAATCAAGAAACCAGTCAAGCCTAGTTCAGCCGGCCCGCAATAGAAAGTGTTGCCCACTAGAGATTCAAAGCCAGGTCACCCACATGGAAGACTGTGTCGTTAACCACTACACCACAGAGCTGTACATTTGACCGGTGTCAATGTAGCCTCTTGTGTCTACCCCGAACAACAGCTAATTGGCCATTTGTGAATGATATTGATACAGTCACTGACTGACTAATGTTTCTTACTACACCACAAATAGCATCTATGAACTGTATGGCAGTTAACGGTGTATTAGCCAGTAAAAGGCTTTACCAGTATCTACCAATTTGCTGGAATAGTCATGAGAAATTAACAATTGCTAGCGAGTCTGACAAAGCTATTTCATTTCATGGCATAAGAACATATTTTTTTCTTTCTTGGCATAACAAAATACTTTTTTCTTTCATTCGTGAATGACATTGATACAAAAACTATCAATGAAGGTGATGATAACTAACTTTTTTATTATGTGAAAAGGTGAGCGAATTGTGGAATCTACCAGAAATTGTCGTCATACTGTATAACTTTGAACAGTTTTATTGCGGCCCACAAAATTAATAAATGCCGTTGCTCTCAATTGATTTGAGCTTAGGTCTTCAATGTGAGAGGCACTGTCTTTAACCACTACGCCACGGGACTACATGTTTCAGCAGTCGCTAGACACCATTGAGCATTGTGTTAAACTGACTAATGTTTATTATTAAGTTTACCTCCAACATAGCATCTATGAACTGCATGGCTTTTGCCACTGCCCATTTTAACAGCTTATTAGCCAGTAATTTACTTACTAGTATCTACTAACTTCCAATGAATAATAAGAAGAATTGAGCAATTGCTAGTGAGATTGAAGATTCCATTTTTCATGCTATAAACAGTCACAATATAACCGTATACAGATTTAGTTAAGGCTAACTATAACGTAGATACCGAAGTTTTTAACCAGCAAAGTTTTCATTTATATGGAATAATTCATAACTCGTATATCACTTTGCCTGTGAGTAGATACAAACACGGAACCCACAGTTTACAGGTCCGCTTCTCTAAGCACTACACTATTTAACAAGGGGTACTCAGTAAGTCAGTCAGCAAGAAACCTTCGCTCTTTTTGGCCGGCTGCGCTTACGCGGTCCGGCAAAAATCGGTGTTTGTTTCAAATAGAAATATTGATCATACGTGTTTCAAATATATTTTCTTATATGGTGCTTACATATCATTTGATAGGATTGTCAATTGATCATCAATTATGTTTTGCCTACTATATTCAGATTGAAATGTACGGAATCACCACCCCAAGGCCCCAGATTCAAACCCTCAACCTTGGTGTTGGTAGTGTAGTGTTCAAATAAACTGAGACACAAAAGACCGCTGCATTCCTTATGTAAAATACTGTTAAATACACTACATGATTACCATCCATAATAACATTTCTAAGTTATTTCACATTAGAGTAAGCACAAGTGGGAAACATAACAGAGGGTTTGTGAACAGAAGCAATGTCTTTCAACATGGAGCAGAATAGCAAGGCAGAGGAGAAATTCAGATGGCCCCTGAACAGAGTCGAAACTCCAAACTGAGCTGCTGGGGCTGCAAACAACCCTTTGAGTTCCTCAATGAAATCGTGTGATAATAATATGAGATTCCACCATTCAAGGGTGTTTCAGGAATAGCGTTAGGCATATCCATCTTCCACACCCATGCTGAGGTTTGATTTTCATCATGGAGATGGTAGGTCTATGACCACCATTCTTACACTATACACACACTATACTTAATACTGTTGAATTCCCTGTCCTGTCCTATTTGCACTTCTGGTTAGATGCTAACTGCATTTCATGTACTGTACTTGTACTTGTTCAGTGACAATAAATTTGAATCAAATCGAATCTAAACTATTCCCCCAAGTATGCCACCCTCCCTCAAGCAATGGATAAGACATATAATATAGGTCGGGTGTTTTGTAAAAAGCACTTTGTTATGACTGCTGCTGTAAAAAGGGCTTTATAAAATACATTTGATTGATTGATTGATAATGACATCACTGATGACCAGTGTTAGTTTTGGATTCACCAAGTCAAATGTTTTTACCTGCAGTACATGATAATTTAAGATATTCAGTGTGACGTACTAAACATTTATTCAATCACATTTCGTTAATTTATTTCTTACACCATTTGTTACTATTTGATTAGAAACAAGACCTATGAGACTATAAAAATGTGTTTGTTGCATTAATGAATGCAGAAAATGTTTTCATTAATCATATTTCTGACTTTGGGATAAAATGTGAATGTATATTGTGATCTGTTTCTGCTTTTTTGACGATTTGTTGTGTTCTTTTGCATTAATTGTAGAGAAAAATTACCACATACTTATGGAAATAGCACTAAAGAGATTAAAATAACTTTAAATTGAAAGGACTGCATTTATCTTTGATGACTTAATGAATGTACTCATTATTTTCATGAAAACGTGGTGGGATCAATGATCATGGAGTAAAAGATGTTTACAAAACAAATTAAAGCACAATAATTAGTTTGGTAGCTGTGTTACAAGTAAGATGAGTTGGGCATTTTGTAGAGATTACATACATAATGTGATGAAAACAATGTTGATAATCCTGTTGACTAAATTAACAAACTGTAATTTCAAAACAAACAGAAGTACCAAATCTCACATATACTAATAAGAAATGCAAATTAAACACTGTATAGGTACAGATAGTGAACTGTGTTCATATTCTACTTGGGACAGAAATATGTTTTAATCATGTGTATGGATGATTCTGGATGATTGTGGGCGTGTGTGTGTGTGTGTGTGTTTGTATGCTAAGTGTAGGTGTGTTAAACAGCGTGTATGAGTAAAACACTGTATGTCCATGGAGAATGGGTGTGATTGAATGGAAATGCATAAGGTGTTGAATATGTTCATGCTGAAGGTCCATCATTTAGCTGGAGTATTATTGTGTGTTTGTGTGTGTGTGTGTGTGTGTGTGTGTGAGTGAAAGAGAGTGTGTGTGTGAAAATCAGCAGTTCTGAACCAAAGGTAGTAGGAATTTCAGAAGACTCATGAGACCATAGATGTACTGGTTACGTGTACTTTACATAAATAGGTACATCAAGGATAATCTGGGCAGAACAATATTTGGTTTGGTGTAGAGTAACCGAAAGACCACGGCTGTAAGGTGAAGATCAGTGTCCAGGGATGATAAGCAGTTCGTTTAACAGTCTGATGGCCTTGGGGTTTAAGCTTATTTTAAGTCCCACTCTGTCCTGGTTATGATGCTTCTGACTGATATACGGTAGCAGCGGGAACAGCCCGTGGCTCTGTAGGCTGACGTCCACGATTAACTTAGCGATGTTTCTGCCACGTTGTGTGTTAATATACTGAAGGGCAGGTAGCATGACCTAGATGCCCTGTCAGGCAGTGATAAATCCTGACTATAGACCCTCAGTGGTTCTTCAGTGTTTGTTTGTGAGGGCCTTTGAGAATGGGCCACGTTCTGTCAACCATCTCCGGTGTGTCCTCTCTCTGTCCCTTCTGAAGTCCACTAACAGCTCTTATTTTGCATGTTGAAGGAGAGGTTGTTTACCCGGTACCACTACACCAGGGCTCTAACTGTTCTCTGTAGGTTACATCCCAGTAGGACATATCTCGTCATACAAAGCAAAGGCAACAAAATAAATATTTCCATCTTTATCCCTACGGACACAACGATGTAGAACAGAAACTGGAATGACGTTTGCCAGAGAACAGTGACTGGAAATCCAAAATGAAATGTAGTTGCTCTGTGCAATTTGTAATGTTTCCTGACAACTCAAACCTAATTATTCCACTCGCTACACATACTCCAGTCAGAAACTACTTCCAGTGAAGTTCCAAAATGTAATACGTATGTTTACTTGAAATATTATTATTATTATTATTACAGTGTCAACAAATGGCCCATACATACAAAATACCATGCTATGGTGTTTTGTTAGTTGTAGTTGGTATTGGGCCACAGTGTACTGATTGAAAAAAAAAAAAAATCATGAGACCACAAATGGTATATTTTGATGCAAGTACTTGACTTTGTGTGATGTGTTCAATGGTTTGAGTGTGTTACTGCATTTTGCAAATGACATCTGTCATCCTGGCCAACTGTGTTTTTCGCTTGGACCTGCGTGTTAAATGTTTTGTCAAAGTGAATGCTGCATGGACAGAAGGGCCTAAGAAGTGAAGTAAAACTGTAATGGACCCGAATGTGGTGTCAAAATAAACTACCAGTTCACTAAGAATATTATGTATTCTTTGTACCTTGCTCGTTGCCTATTGGGATTGCTATTAATGATATTATGTTGTCAATTACATCTCGTAGCCCTTAGATACCGGCTGGGCCAGCACAGGTCAATGACATCTTGGCTAACAAGGCAAGTGCCACAAGTAAGTCCCAATCAGTCAAACTAGAGACCAAGTCAGTAGACAAAACAAATAAACATATGCAAACATCGGAAATCATCCATACAATCTAATGCTTATGTAACTTACGCTTTCATAACAATGCGGCCATTGGCAGCTTAGTAATACCCACAGACCATTGCGGTATTGTTTAGACAATAATGTTAATGCAAATATGGTGAAGGCTGCAATTGCTGCCAAAAGTGTCTCTACCAAATGTTGACAAAAGGGAGTGAACACTTGTGTGATTCTCTTTGTGCTGATCAATGCTGTATTTACCCCTTTGTAATGCATGGTGATAACAAAATACATTATTTTTTGAAGTTTTTAGAAATGTACTGTATCTTGCAGCATATTTAAATGAAGTATGTGCTTTCATAGCAGACATTATACAGAAACTGTACTCCCATATTTCTCATTGACCACCTGTTTCAGGTACATTATATAATTTGATCGTCGGTGGAAGTGTAGCTAATCATTAAGCCAACCTCGGCACAATGTTAAACGAGGAATTAGTAGAATAAACTTTTAATAACCTTCATGGGTTTATTGTTACTTCTGGTTCCGAGATAAATGTCTGCCTCTTATTTCTCAAAAAAGTGTGAAACCGAATCCCTAGTTGGCTAGTTATTGTTGCACTAGCAATAGATCTAGTTACATTTTCATCATTGTTACACGTGGCTACATTAGTGGCCGCTACTAATTGGAACATTTCTAACCAATTTGAGTATCAAAGCCAAATACACAAAAAATACTTTACCTATGTGTTATTTTGTATTTGTCAGGCACGTCATGATTTGTTGGACGGTAAGAGAGATTTTTGCTGAAAGAGCAGTAGGTCTGATTCAAACCCATGCTCGTGCAGTCAGTTTGCCTCCGAAGCAGCAGAGTCACCCATTGGGCCTTTGGCCACCCATTTGTGTTCTTTGGCCCAACCCGTCAGCCTCTGGGAACAATCAGATCATCTGGAACTTAGACTTATTGCAAGCAGAAGCTAATATCCGGGGGGTGGCATAGCATTTTGCTGGAACAAGGAGTTTGGGTAGCCAGGCAACAAGCCCGAGAGAATAAATAAATCAAATGAACAAAAGAGTCACATTGTTCTGTTTGTTATCTACCTCCAAAGGTGTCAGGGTCTGTCCAACCTCATGCTGTGTTCTTTTCTACAAAATTTGTTTGGTAAGATGTCAACACATTATGAGAAACACAAGGTAATGTCATCATAACGGTCTGTCTGGGAGGGACTGACTAATGGACTGACTGACTGACTGGCTGATGGCCTGAGTGATTGGCTGACAGACTGACTGACTGACGCGAGAGGCACGGAGAGGCCAGAATGAAAGGAGAATTGGAGATGGGAAATTGGAAGGAGGAAGGGTGGGACCAGATAAAGATAGTCTGTGAAAAAGAATAACATGTTTTTCACATGTTTGACCAATCATGTTAGACCAGCGATACCAGCAATATTACATAGAAAGGTTGGATGCATCCCTTTCAGAAATTGCTTACAGCAACTCACCTGACAACAACACATGCACAGTTGCAGTCCTACACACTTCCCCGGAGGAAGTGTGTAGGACTCCAGGGATCAGGGATGGCAGCTTGGAAACACAGAGAAAGCAGGGAGGAACCAGATGGATTGATGGGGTAAAGCGAATACATAAAAGAAAAAGACCTGGAGAACCCGTAGGAAACAGGATGGGAAGCTCTGGCCTCCAATGGAAAGATTCATCCACCATCCCCATCCCCATGTAAGATTGACATACTGCACATTCCACAAGACACAATCTTCTCTTACAAAGTTACCTCATTTAACATGAGACCTGCTTGAGAGTCAGAGGAAAATAAGAAAGACACTTTCCATTTTCCCCATTAGATTTTCCTGTTGTCAAGCGTTACGTGCCTTAAGTAAGTGGACCCTGCAAAGTCAGACATGACAAGAAGATGTGAGGCTTTCTGCACCAGTCATTGAAAATAATGATAGTGGTAACAGAAACACAATTTAGAGGTCACTTCCCCAGGCCCTGCCCTCATCCAGTCAGTCACTGTACTTAAAGACAAAGGCGGCCTTTCAGTCAAGCAAATCCTAGTCTGCAGGCAAGCAGGGACAATGGTAGAAAATATCAAACATGTCCAACATGTTCTATTCTTTTGTCTTTGCAGTCTAGTGTAGGGCTCTGCAACATGTACACCTTTAATAATCCCCTTAAAGCTGCCTGGATCTATACACCCATCAGCCATAACATTATGACCACCTGCCTAATAGGAAGCATGAAGTGCTCTTAAACTTCATGGTAGACGGCTGCGTTGACCTTGGACCTCAGAAAACACAGTAGACCAACACCAGCAGATGACATGGCACCCCAAACCATCACTGACTGTGGAAACTTTACACTGGACTTCAAGCAATGTGGATTCTGTGCCTCTCCTCTGTTCCTCCAGACTCTGGGACCTTGATTTCCAAAGGAAATGCAAAATTGACTTTCATCAGAGAACATAGCTTTGGACCACTCAGCAGCAGTCCAGTCCTTTTTGTCTTTAGAAACTTCTGACGCTGTGTCTTGTTCAAGAGTGGCTTGACACAAGGAATGCGATAGCTGAAACCCATGTCTGTGCGTGGTGGTTCTTGAAGCACTGACACCAGCTGCAGTCCACTCTTTGTGAATCTCCCCCACATTTTTTTATGGGTTTTGTTTCACAATCCTCTCCAGGGTGTGGTTATCCCTATTGCTTGTATACTTTTTTCTACCACATCTTTTCCTTCCCTTTGCCTCTCTATTAATGTGCTTGGACACAGAGCTCTGTGAACAGCCGGCCTCTTCTGCAATGACCTTTTGTGTCTTGTCCTCCTTGTGCAGGGTGTCAATGGTCGTCTTTTGGACAGCTTTCAAGTCAGCAGTCTTCCCCATGATTGTGTAGCATACAGAACTATACTGAGAGACCATTTAAAGGCCTTTGTAGGTGTTTTGAGTTAATTAGCTGATTAGAGTGTGGCACCAGGTATCTTCAGTATTAAACCTTTTTCAAAATATTCAAATTTTCTGAGATACTGATTTGGGTGGTTTTCATTAGTTGTCAGTTATAATCATCAAAATTGGAATGAACACTTGAAATATATCAGTCTGTGTGGAATGACTTTATACATTATAAAAGTATCACTTTTTGAATGGAATTACTGAAATAAATCAACTTTTTGATGATATTCTAATTATATGACTAACACTTGTACACCCATCAGCCATAACATTATGACCATCTGCCTAATAACGTGTAGGTCCCCATTCCGCTGCCAAAACAGCCCTGACCCGTCAAGGCATGGACTCCACTAGACCTCTGAAGGTGTGCTGTGGTATCTGGCATCAAGACGTTAGCAGCAGATCCTTTAAGTCCTGTTAATTGCGAGATGGGGCCTCCACGGATCTGACCTGTTTGTCCAGCACATCTCACAGAAGCTCGATTGGATTGAGATCTGGGAAATTTTGAGGCCAAGTCAATACCTTGATCTCGTTGTTGTGTTCCTCAAACCATTCCTGCACCATTTTTCTTTGTGGCAGGGCGCATCATCCTGCTGAAAGAGACCAGTGCCATCAGGGTATACCGTTGCCATGAAAGGGTGTACATGGACTGCAACAATGCTAATGTTATGGCTCATCGGTGTACACTTCCAGCATCAAGAATTGTATAAGATGTCTTCATTGATTACACATGAATATTGAAATAGAAATTAGGGAAATTATTTTCAGTCAACAGTGGTAGGTAATGCACACTATGATTTTTGACTAGTTTGATAACAGATAATGTACTGTAACAAAAGCGCATCAAATTGTTATTTTGAATCACGTCTTGTATTGGTGGGATTAACTGGGTGTTCACAATGACTAAAATGAGAGTATTACGTGACGTTGAGTTTTTATAATTTAGATGTTTTCTTGTCACACTGGTACTCGTACAAGTACGTGGTCTCTTAGTCCATTTATCTCTTAGTACAAAATCACTACAAATCATTAAAAAAAAGTATCTGTTGTGATTATGTACTAAGAGTTAAAAGTACAATTCACTAAGTATGATTCGCATTTACAGAATACACAATATCCAAATCAAATATCAGTGTGTCATCTGTCACAGAGAAATACATTATTTTCATTTAAAGGACACACATAGATTTGATAGGATTGTCTTCCTTACTGTCAAAATTGAATGAGTCCCTGGACAGGATAAAAACTATTAACTAAGCTAATGTGACCCATCATAAGTTTGTGGATAAAGCAGGCTTCTACTTGGACAAAACTCAACCAATATTATTGGTCAATGAGTAACTGTCCAAGTGCCTGAACAGCGTGAGGGAAACATATCCAGGTGGGCAGTCATATGCGGACACAGCAAGGCGAGATATAATTGAGTTCTTCAATGAAAATGTGAAAATGTTTTGTTCCACCATAGGAGGTTTTTCAGGAATGGTTTTGGTCAATCCCCAATTCCAGACCTTACAGTTGTGCTCAAAAGTTTGCATACTCTTGGAAAATTGGTACAGAGCCCTGGAGGTGACATTGAATGTTTTTTTTATATAAAACATGCTCACATTTGAAATCATTCAATGTCAACCCTAGGGCTCCGTAAATTGGCAAAATATGTATCATTTATAAATAAACATGAGCAAGCAAGTAAAACATGCTTTTTCTTTCTTATGGAATACACATTTAACTGTAGGTCATAAAAGAATGACACAATCATAAAACAAAACATGGCAACAAAGAAAAATATTAACTGAAGACTGTTCAAAAGTTTGCATACCCTTATTTCTTAGTATTGTGTATTGCCCCCTTTAGTGTCAATGACAAGTCTTTTGTAATAGTGGTCTATGAGGCCTGGAATTCTTCCAGCAGGTGTAGGTGTCCATTCGTCTTGGCAAAATGCCTCCAGGTCATACAAAGTCTTTGGTCATCTTACATGAACCGCACATTTGAGATCTCCCCAGAGTGGCTTGAAGATTTTAAGGCCAGGAGACTGTGACGGCCACTCCAGAACCTTCCTCTATTTCTGCGGTAACCGCTGGAGAGTCAACATGGCCTCATTTTTAGGGTTACTGTTGTGCTGGAAAGTCCAAGAGTGTCCCATGTGCAGCTTTCATGCAGAAGAATGCAAATTGTCTGCAAGTATTTGCTGAAAATATATTGCATTCATCTTGCCATCAATTTTCATAAGATTCCCCATGCCTATAGAGCTCACGCAGTCCCAAAACATCAGTGGGATACCACCATGCTTCACAGTGGGGAAGGTATTCTGTGCACTATAGGCCTTGTTGAGCCCCCTCGAAATATAGCGCTTATGATTGTGACCATAAAGCTCTATTTTGGTCTCATAACTCCAAATTACTTTGTGCCAGAAGCTGTGAGGTGTGTCAAGGTGTTGTCAGGCATATTGTAACCAGGCTTTTTTGGGGCATTGGTGCAGTAAAGGCTTCTTTCTGGCATCTCAACCATGCAGCTTATTTTTGTTCTAGTATCAAGTATCATATTGTGCTGCTTGAAACAACCACACCGTCTTTTTCCAGAGCAGCCTGTATTTCTCCTGAGGTTACTGGTGGGTTTTTCTTTGTATCCCAAACAATTCTTCTAGCAGTTTTGGCTGAAGTCTTTCTTGGTCTATCTGACCTTGGCTTGGTAACAAGAGATCCTCTATAATTGTATGCTTCTTAATAAGTGATTGAACAGTACTGACTGGCATTTGCAAGGCTTTGGATATATTTATATCATTTTTAATCTTTATAAAGTTCCATTACCTTGTTACCAGGTCTTTTGACAGTTCTTTTCTGCTCCACATGGCTCAGTATCAAGCCTGAACAGTGCAGCCATGTGAGAGCTAACAAACTCATTGTCTATTTATAAAGAGACACCAATTGCAATTTTAAAAGCCATAGGTGTGGGGTGATTTTAATTATCTTTATTTTTGTTTGTTTGTTAGCTTCGTATGATCACTACCCTTAAATTAAATACTTTTTTTGCATGGTCAGTCATATTTCCTAAATTAATGCTAAAATCTCACAATTACTGCGAGGGTATACAAACTTATGAGCACAACTGTATTCTTGTGCCTTCCTTTTCAACATGGAGCTGGAAGGTCTACAGTATGACTATCATCCCCCTGACCATGTCACCCTCCTATTGTCTATGGATAAGCCAAGGATGATATCACTGGAATCCAATCTAGATTTGGAATCACCATGCCAAAATATTTTTCCCATAGTGCAAGAAATATTAAGAAAATCATTGGGATAGGAAGTTCTCATGGCCAAATGTCGAAAACAGAATTGACACATATTATTGTAGTGTGTGCTAAACATTTATTTCCTAACATTTCTTTCAGCGCTTACTTACGTTATTTCTACATTTGATTAGACAAACAGATTTTTTTTACATTACTCATCAGTTGGTATGGTAAATAATAATAAACTAAAATAAGTTAACAATCAATTATTTCTAATGTACAGTAAAACTAGTAGTGTTACAAGTGTGATGAGTTTGGAGTTCTGTACAAAGAATTTTGAAAAATTACCACATACATTACTTGTGAAAATAAACCCAAAGCAATAAAAAACAGTAGTGGTTTGATAAATTGATTACCAGCCAAACGAAAGCATGATAGTGGTTTTGAAAGTATAACGAGCTGTGTTAGAAAGACTGCTTGACTTGCAGGAGCTCTCTTCCAAGTTGGTCCATTAAAAACAACACTTACAATTTGGCTCTCAAATTACCAGACTAATTGGCAGTGTCTATATTTAGCCAAATAGAAGGTTGTTGATCTGTGATCCTGTAGGTTAGTGTCCTACCTGATGCTTCAGTCATGTCTCCCTCACTTTAATCGGTCAACAACCAACAGCGCATCCTAATCTTGAGGTGTACTGGCACGCTGGATGCAGAAGCCAGCTTCAAGGACAATTGGGTAAACAACGTGGAATCACTCTCCATTATTTATCTCTGCTTTAATTGCGCTTCAATCATACTTTTTTGCCGCTATGTGGGAAAATCTGTTGGTGATATGATGCTTGTTTTACAGACGGGACAAACACATCCCGGCCTGAAGTAAAAACCATAATGCCCTGTTGATTTTAAAACAACTCATCCCACTTAATCTCAACCGTTTGCAACTACATGTCACTGTGTTGGTTGCATCTCCGCTGCCACATGTTGCGCAGCAAGAACAATTGAAAAAGTAAAATTACATTACAGCGCTGATTGAAAATATGCGAGCCCCTTGCGCAATTAAAAAATATGTTTTTGTTTACCGTGAAAACATTTGTGAACCCAAAGTTGCATTGGTTGAATGAAGTAGGTAAGCAGAATCAGGAGGAAAAAATTGGGAACCAAATAAACCAATCAAAGGGATCTGTAGGAGTCAACCACTGGCTCCCCATTCTCTTCACAGATGAGAGCAGATTCACACTGAGACCATGTGACAGACGTTCTGGAGATGCAGGTGAACGTTATGCTGCCTGCAACATCATCCAGCATGACCAGTTTTGCGGTGAGTCAGTGATGGTCTAGGGAGAAATGCCAATTGAGCTGTACGGTGCTCTGCTGTTAGCACAGGTCCCACTATACGACGTTGGGCCCTCAGGACTCACTCAAGGAGTATGTTTCTGACAGATTTGACTCAATAGGGGGTGGAGAACTGAAATGAAGGACAGCCAAAAGAAACAATGGTTGCTGGAGTCACCAGAAGGAGATCTCAATTAGATCATAGGTTATTATGGGAGTACAGTGGATATAAAAAGTCTACACACCCCTGTTAAAATGACAGGTGTTTGTGATGTAAACAAATGAGACAAAGATAAATCATGCGCTCAATCTTTCTGGGTAGGAGTCTATTAGCATGGCACATCTTGAAGAGGCAATAGTTGCCCACACTTCTTTGCAAAAGCTCTCCAAATCTGTTAGATTGCAAGGACATCTCCTGTGCACAGCCCTCTTCAAATCACCACACAGATGTTCAAATGGGTTCAGGTCTGGGCTCTGGCTGGGCCATTCCAAAATGTTAATCTTCTTTTGGTGAAGCCATTCTTTTGTGGATTTGGATGTGTGCTTTGGGTCATTGTTGTGCTGAAAGGTGAACTTCCTCTTCATCTTCAGCTTTCTAACGGACGTCTGTAGGTTTTGTACCAAAATTGCCTGGTATTTTGAACTGTTATAATCTGTCATAATTCCCTCCACCCTGACTAAGGCCTTGGTTCCAGCTGAAGAAAAACAGCACCAAAGCATGATGCTGCCACCACCATGCTTCATTGTGGGAATGAAGTTCTTTGGGTGATGTGCTGTGTTGTTTTTGCGCCAAATATACCTCTAGGAATTATGGCGTAAAAGTTCAACCTTGGTTTCGTCACACCATAACACATTTTCCCATGTGCTTTTGGGAGACTTGATGTTTGTTTTTGCAAACTTCCGCTGGGCTTGGATGTTTTTCTTTGTAAGAAAAGGCTTCTGTCTTGCCATCCTACCCCATAGTCCATTCATTCAGATTGTTGTCACACGTAGCACACTGACTTAGGCTAACCTTAGGACATTCATAGATATATATGTAACGAGCTGAGATAGAGCATTTACCTGAATGGGACTAGTATAGTGGCTTCTGTAGTATAGTGGCTTCTGTCAGGAAATGCAGCAAGGTCCAGTTAACCCGTGTTTATGGATCAAATTTACAAATGCTGGATGTCGAGACAAATTACATGGCAGGATGGCAACGTTTTTTCTGGCTAGCCTGTAGACTATGTTGATAGAGTTGCAGATCAGCAAGATGGTCATTTTATAGCAGTTTACTTGTGGATTAAGGATGGTTCAAGGATGGTTGTTTGCACATTTCACATTTTTATTTGTCATATAAACAGAAAATACAAGTTTAAACTAAATGCTTCTTTGCAGGTTCTCTTGGACACAATACAAATAAATATCTCTTTGAGTCTGGCATCTCTGTAAGTTTCTTCCCAATTTCTGACCCTTCTAGAGAGTTTATTTAGCAGCTATGCATGAAATTGTTGTTCTTGCCTGCTCTTTGGAGTTTTAGTTAGAGTATCTTTATAGGTACAATGTATCAACTATTGAATTATAAAGGAAATGTGATTGATTGATCGATTATTTGAGTAATATGAAGAAAGATAAGGGTGCAAACAATAAAGTACGAAAGTGGTCAAATATGGATGAATATAAATAATATTACCAGTAACAGTAATAGTAATATATTAACATATGTCTAATATACATATCTTTCAGATTTAGGAAATGCACTTCAAAACAAACATTCTAAGTAATATTATTAAAATTGTTGTACTCTTTAAAGCCCTTTATGTCTTTGGTTTGTAATTGCACAATAACCAGGAGCCATGAAACAATGTGTTGTCCTGCATCTCTACATGAAGAGTATATGATGACCATCATTGTTTACAATCTAAAAACAGTGTCCCAGCTGCAATCTTTAATCTGACAGGTTCAAGATAAAGATAATTACAAGATTTCCCCCCTCACAGTTCAATACCATTGAGTAATTAGACAAATTGAAAATATATCATTTATTTAGACATAATTTATATTATTTACGGTCTATAGCTATTAGTCTGTAATGGGTGATGGAAGCATTATATTTTGAACTGTGCTGCACTTAGCCCTACGAATGTGTTTTTAAACAAAGAGCTTTTTCCTGACAAATTATTGAATGACATACATTTTTATGTCTTACAAATACTGGTTAACTGCTTCCTTAGTAAAGCAGCATTTAAAAAATATACACTTTAGGGTTGAGAAATAGATAGAAATAGCCATTAATAAAAATATAAAGGTAACGGTAAGAATATTGGTTCAAACATATCACATTAGCTGGGCCTGTTTTCATTCTCATCCGGTAATTAACAGTGACTCAAGCATTGGCGTTCCACCATAACTTCACATGAACTAACAGAGAGAATATTTAGCCCACCTCATCAAAAAAGCTCATATCTGTTATTTTAACAGTGCGAACACAGGCCAGCTTCTTCAACAACATGCAGAGACAATAATAGGTTTTCTGTGTCAATGTATTTTGGCAGCTGCTAGTACCACCTACATATTGCTTCATTCAGCGTGTTTTGAGTTCACTAAAAATGAATGAATGTTTTCAAAACCAAATGTTGCTTAGATTTCCTCAGAGAAATTCACCTATTGATGGTAAGGAGTTATGCACCTCATTATTTTAAGCTTACTTTCACCTGCTGATAGACTTAAAACAAACATTCATTTTGTTAGTTGTATTGTTTTGGGTCTGCATTTTGTTTTGATGTCTCTATTTTATGTTAGTCTTAGTGTTCCTTTTCTTATATGTAAAAAAGTAAGTACTCATTCTGTCTACATTTGTAATAGATTATTTATTATGCAGCTTCTAATAAATTGTATTTGAAACCAAGAGATTACTCTATAGGCTTAAACGTTCAGTCTTCAAAGGCACAACACATTAAACATTTTCTGATAAAATAATGATATAATAATAATGATATTGTCATAATGTTTGTTTTTGCTCTTCTGCTCTTATTAAAAAGCATTACTGAGATCTTGGAAGAGTACTATGGCTCTTAGTTCATCATAACCTCTAACCTCTAACCTTCTCACGTCTATTCAACCCAACTTTCTTCACTCAAGTCTTGCATCACCTGTTTATTGGCTGCTTGGATGGTGAGAAGAATATGTGTCTCCCTACTACCTGCACATAGACTAAGTTGACACATCTCTATGAATGTCCTCAGGTTAGCCTAAGTCTGAACTTGATAGGTGAGAGCTGAAGCACAATGTTTTACGATGTTTTACGATGGATTTTTTATTTCCCCTAATAAGCAGAACTCTTGCCCTCTTTATATGTCTTTCTTTATCTCTCCCCATTTACTTTTTCCGTCCACAATCCCTCGCTCATCTCTCTCTGTCTCCACCTGCTCTGTAAAAAGGCCCTGGTCTGTCTCGCTGTACTGGATAGTAACTTTGCACAGGTATAATTTTTTTCAACTGCTCACTCTTTCGTCAACACTGATAGGTGAGAGGATGGGATTGGTTTGGTGGAAAAGTCTTTTAGATTAGTGTTTCCGATTAGGTTTTCACTGAGGATCCGCCCTTTATCATTCTGGAAAATCCCGCCCTACTACCATGTCTGTTTGTACAGCCTCAGGAACTCTGCTTGACTCTCTTGTTGGCAGAGACATTTTTGTAGATTTAAAGCTTATTTCCTGTTTCATGGAGGCTATTCATTATGCCACAGGGTGAAGATTTTTAAATCACATTTCCTGCAATTCTATACATTTTGTCATGTGTGTTCATGTGATGTCTCAGTAACTCAAACATTCCAACAAAATCTAGCTTAAATATTTTGGCTGCGATGGGCTTTATAGTTGATCTGGACATTTCTGACAAGTTATAAACAGCTGCATAACTGCCATGACCAGAAGAAAACTGCTGATGTGACACCTCATTGCAAAACTGCACATTGTGCATTTTATTATTACGACTTTCAGGAGTACGTAAAAATCCCCACTGACTTCTGACATTTGACTTTTTAAGTTTGGAAATTGCTGTTTTTAGATCACTGGTTGGTAATGTGGTTATAGGTTTAGGAAATGAGTCGTGCCAACACTAGCCGGTGTCTATGAACAAGTATCACCTATAAGGCATATGTTGTAATTTATAAAACATCTCAGAAGACATACTTGTGATATAACAGTAATACATCATTTTTTTCACATGCAGGCCTAAATTGTCTGGTTTAAAATAGCCTAAATGCCTTGAAGAGTAAAATGTCGATAGTGAATCAATAAGCAAATAGGCATACTGATACGTTCAAAAGACAGTAATTTTACTTCGGTCTCGGACTGGGTGGTGTGAGCGCATTGGTTGCTAGTTTATGTCGTTGGCCTACGGTGATATATTTTCCGGTTGTACTCCGGTAGGCTGCGCTGTGCCGGTGCACCACTGCGCGCCCCCAATCCCCGCGCCCCCCTCTCAAATGTGCTTCTGCTCCAGCAGCACAAGAGCAGATTGCAAGCACATTGCCGAGTGGAAGCTAGTGCAACGCGGTTTACTGCTGCTGGACTGACCCGAGTTTTCCTTCCAACTTCTATGGATACTTCAAAGTAGCTAAGAGTTTCGCAAAAACGGATTTATCACAGAATGAAAAGGTAAGTTGTATTCGTTTTCAATAGATGAAGAAAGCATTTCTGTAGAAATCGTTAAAGTTTTAGTAACCTAGTCACTCATTAGCTAGCCTAGCAGTTGAGCGGTCCTATTCATTGAATGCTTTACTGAGTGAGTGAATGGTGCGGGCGGGGGCTTGCTTGGAATGCGGTAAACGGATTTAGTGGGTTGCAGGTTTTTAAACACCACGGGATGAATTGATGGGAACGTAGTGGTAGAGTATGGATTCGGGAAATATTAACCACGAAAATGTGGATATTTTTCCATACTTGTCCTCTCATTCGCATTCCGTTCTGTTGGTAGCTGATTCAAATGTTTATGACTAGGTAGTGTTCTGTACTATGTAGCCTATTTGTGCGGCGTGTACGGTTTCCATGCAGGTGTCGGAAAAGGGAAAGTTGTTAAAATGTTGCAACCCCACCGTTTTTAGAAATAAGGTTTGCTAGGTTAACTAGTCGAGATTGCGTTTCATTTTTACAGGACAGTGTCCCAGCCAGGTATGAAGAAATCTGCACAGCATGCTGGTGACAACTTAAGTCCGTGGCGCTGCAAACCCCTTGCAAGAAATAGGCTAAATGAGTCGGACATTCTCAGCGTTGTGTAAGGGCCGAATAAAGTTAAACGACGCATTTACGAGGTACAAATGCCAAAACTTAAATATCAGAGAGCGGGAATGTTTCGCATGTGCGCTAATGTTCTCTGATGCATAAAGGAATAGTAACAAAATAAAATGATTGGCTGCAGGTGCATTTGTACATAGTCCTAGATTTACTGATGAAATAGGGATTTGCTAATCGGGACAAAGATTTTGAAAGGGGAATGATCTCTTTTATACAGTATACATATTGTAGCCGAATTGCTGTATTAGGTCATAGAATAGTTGTAGCGTATAGTACGGTTCGACAAACCACATTATCTGCTTTAAATGTGTACTTGCGCGCGCGGCACTTAATTTGAAAGCATTTTATCCAGTAACATGGCTCGTTTTCTCACATGAGTATGTGAAGACGAAAGGTTGATATTTAAATGTTTTGCACGCATTACAAAGCCTAGTGCCCCTGTATGTCCATAGCTTGCACTGCAGCAAAGTATTGTTCATGCAATGGATCAAGTGGTATTATCTTAGCAACGCTCTAAATATAAGTACCACACCGCAGCTTGCCCGACTGCTGGAATGTGGGCACCAAAATAAATGATTCTTCATGAATAGAAGCCGAAGAATAGCTGCCTGGCCCAGAACGTGCTAAGAGCCGAGCTCTCCTTTTTTCAAGGGGCAAATTGTGTGACACCCCTAATACACTTGATGCAAGTGGTAAAGGCTTCCTGCATACAAACAATGTATGTGTCACGTTAAAAAAATTATACGTTTGTGGTATACATTGATAGTATTCAAACGAGGCAGCCACGCACGACACGATTTTAGGATTGGGAGTGATATAAATCGTTATCGATAAGAAGTGGGACAGAAAGACGAGAAAATACATACGACGCTCTGAGGTCTGCCTGTTTAGTATCCCGTGGGCGTTGATCATGAGAAGCATTAACAGTGTCTATTTGTGTGTGTATGTGTGTTTGTATTTGAGCGCACGCGCATATCAATGTTTTTTTTCTTCTAAAGGCTGATTATATGGTGGAAAATTAATTCCAGTCTTGTTTAGTCCGTGAACAGAATTCTGCCGACGTTTTTTGTGGGCGGAGTCGCAATTATCTGTTAATTATCTATTAATTAATCCACAATTTATCTGGAAAAACGGTCCAAATGCAGTAGAGCACGGAAATTGGTATATTTTCTTTGGGAGGGATACGATGTGGTGTGTAGGTGGATCGCTGGGCTTTCTTTTTGACTCTATCACATCCTCTTTTCCTACAAGTGTGTGTTTGAGAGAGACAGATAACGAGTAAGTGTGCGTGCGCCTGACTCCTGTTGGCGTTTTTGCTTATTGATTGCGGGCTCTGCTCTCCCAGGGAGAGCTAGGTACATGCGTCTCACCTTTCGTCGGATGAGCGGCAAAGCAGCTCGGGCAGGCCGCCAGACAGCTGTCTTTTGCCTTCCTCTATCAAGCAGCGTCACAGCACACAGCATCCTTCTCTGGTTCCTCCACCTGATTCCCCACACCCTACTGTAGGGCTGATGGGGAGCCGGGTCTGGGGCCAGAGCTTTGAGCCGCGCTGAGTTGTACTCTGCCATCCCAGTGCTGCAAACTGCAGTTATGTTGAGTAACTGACTTGCCTGCCTCAGGCAGTGGCAGCAGCCTGTTAGAGTTGACCTCCAGATACATACTCACAAGGATACCTAACTCACTGTAAGGCCCCCTCCTCTTCTCTACCGCTCTGGGCAGAAATGCCCCCACCTTTCCACCCCCCCTCCCTACACCCTTGACCCCCCCCCCTCCTCCCTCTCATTCCTTCATCCCTCAGTTGCGGGTCTCCTGGGGGTTGCGGAGCGTCTGTTAGTGCCAAATGCCAACACGCTGCAGAGTGGTGACCCCCCCATGTGTGTTGCGTGTGGGTGACTATGGGGTTCTCTCTCCAAACCTCTTCTTTTCAGTGGGGGTGCCGGCTGTTTTGTGCTGCTGTTTTGTCCCAGTGTTTGTGCTATTGTGTGTGTGTGTGTGTGTTGGGGGCGTTGTGTGTATGTCTGTTCATGCTGCCGCGCTTGTTTCATTGTTCTCTGCAACTGCTGGAATGAACTTGAATGCTGTTGTGTCAAATTACGAGGTACACCAGATGCCAAAGATATTGTCTATCCACCCCCCCATCTACAGGCCACTTCTTATCTATAGCCGTACTGTTCATGACCACTGGATTTTGACTACTTTATCTCCCTTCACCAAGCCCCCCAGCCCTCGCTCTCCCTCTATTCTCGGCGCCGTTCCCTATTCCTCATGTTTAACATCATTATTAATATTGTAGTGCTACAATGTGAATGTTTTTAATAACAGTGTGCCACAGCTACATAAAGGACACGTTAATGTATAGCCTTGGGTTATCAGATACTCTGCATTTGTCTGTCAGAGGCTGGTCAGATGTTGGTGGCCGGAAGGCACCGGATCCTCTGGAATCCGTAAATCACTAAGACCTAATGACTTTCATGACGGAGCCCAAGGTTGCCCAGTATTGGTCTGGAGCGTTGTCTTCTTTCATGATTGGTGAGACCTCCCAAGGGATGGTGACGATTGCCTGAACCTTGTCTTCCCGTTTGTCACCGCCGTACTCTGGCAATTATCTGTTTAGGATGACTTTCCAATCTGACACTCATCTGAGGTGTGACGGTGACATGACAGCCTGGCGAGACCGTTGAGATCTGTTACATGGCATGTTACAAGAAGTGGCAAAGTGTGTCTAATTCAATTGTTGCCAAAGGGAGGATTATTTCCTTGTTGTTCAGTTGGCTGATTCTCAATCAACAGGAATGAACAACACCTTCAGCAACACCTTCAATTTGATTCGGGGATAGGCCTATTTGATGGACTTGCTAGGCTGCGTGTGTGTTTGTCCGTGTGTGTGTTTGTCTGTGTGTGTATTGGAGCCAGGAAGATATTGCTTTGTTCGTCATCTTTAATACTATGTTATGCAGCAGTGGCCAATAGACCTATTGGCGTTAGTATTGTTTCTGTGTTTTTCTGTCTTTGTGTGTGTTTGGGTGTGTGCGTGTGTGTATTATCTGTGTGTGTGTGTTTGTGTGTTCTTCCCTCTCCCTCGTCTCACCGCAGAGTTTAATTTAAGAATCAGGGAGTGCTGGTTAGTGAGTAGTTCCCACCGCAGGGATTTGACTTTTGGACAGAGAAGCAGTGTACCTTACAATCTCCAAAGACAGGCCTGGTTAAATAATGATCCCTAAATTATATTAGCAGAGCTACAATTACTCACAAGTAATGACTTATGTCAGCAGATGTAATGGCTTGGGGGGAAATAAATGAAAATGTTTAATTGATGTTTTCTGCTAACTTTTTCAAAATAAGTTCATCTAGTTGTGTGTGTGTGTGTGTGTGTGTGTGCGTGCGTGTGTCCATGTGTGTTTGTGTCTGTGTGCGTGTGTGTGTGTGTGTGTATAGTGAGGAAGGTGTGTCTATGAGAAAGAACATTTCTTGAGTGTGTGTGTGTGTGTGTGTGTGTGTGTGAGAGTGCGTGCAGAATGAGAAGGGAGTAAAAAAGGACTGTCGGTTTGAATAAACGGCACACTCTAAATTGAATAGCAGGGGACATGATTTAACATGACAAAGAGATTACTGGTAATTATTCCATTGGCTGATTGTCAGTCTATAGAAATTGCCTTTATTTGAATACAGCGATTCATTTGTTGCTGTAGTACCTGCATGAGGAGTCCATCGAAAATAAAGGTAGGTCATATTCTGTGATGAAGGATCATGCCAGTTGGGGTCTTGGCGAGATGTAGAAATGGAAATGTATTGCTGACTGTAGTGTTGTTCAGCATATTTCTTTTACAGTACAGGCCTACAGTTCTGAGGAGAAACTCGGGCAAACGGGAACGTCCAGAGGCACACAATGACACTACCTGCTGATGTCCCTAATGACAAATTTCTGTTTGCCGGGAGGCTATGCCCTCAGACATCTGAAAAGGCGTCAGAAAAATGATTGACTGACAAGAAAACACTCAGAGTTGTAGAGCGTTGATAGTCCAAGGCGCGTCTTACCAGCCAACAGACGGACGCATGGCCCACACCTGCCTCACCACACTTACTGTGCTCTACCAGTGGCGTGCCAGGCAGAAAGCATGGTGACACGTCAGGCTTTGGTGCGGGGTGCCCTGCCGCCGCATGCCGCTGGCTGGCGGGTGCCACGGCAGAGGTTTATTGACCCTGTCTGCCTCTGTGAGGTTTCAGAACCTCCCTCCCTGATAACCGGAGCCCAGCTCAGGGTGTGTCTGAGGCATGGTGAGTGGGACCGGTTACGAAGTCTGGCCTGTCATTCACACCGCCGACTGGACCAGCTGGACACCACCGCTGGGCATTCCTGAACTTTTATTTGAGCTACTGGTAAATCGTTGCAATTTTACAGAGTGTTTTCTTTTTCTTTTTCTTTTATTTGCAATATGTCTGAGGGTAAGAGCAGGTCCACAGGAAAATGTAAAACCTTTTTCGAAGCCATACACTATGTTTTGTGTGTGGCTCTGTGTGTATGTGTGCCCGTTTTTCAGAGAAGTGAAAAACGCCTGCCATTCCTAATATTTGAGAACAATGCTTACCTACAATAATGTACTCTGCTTGCTCTGCGCCCCAACCACACATTTTAATGATGCTGTGAAGTCTGTCGCAGTGGAGTCAGAGAAACCCTTCACACTGCGCCTAGCAAACTCTCCACGTGGGGTAATGTTCTGTTCCACGCTGAGCCCCGCAGTAACTTCACCGACACACGCCTTGATTCCACAGTTTGTTGTTTATGGTTCTGTTCCTCCCTAAAAAAGTCAACTGCTGGTGTCGAGCTATAGATTGTGGAACACGGGCGTTACTAGCGACCGCGACACGGCAGTGTTATTTCAGGATCGCGCCTCAGCTCAATGATGCAGTGTCAGACAAAGTGGTACCGACTCCTGCTCTTTTTCTCCAAACCAGGGCCCCGCTTTTCACTCCACTACTCAATCAGTAGACGGGTTGGCTTGCCGACAGTTCCCTCCTCCCCCAAACCACAGATTCATTCCATTTTTTGTTGATGGATGTTGTTGTTTAGAGCAAGAGACCTTGTCGCCCGGAAATGGGAGAACAGTCAATTTAAAATGTAGCGTGGGATTGGGATCGATAGCTCGTTGGAGCGCCGTTTGATGAGCTTCTGTGGGGAAGGTAATTTAGCTTTAAACCAGCTGAAATGGAACTGCTTCCCCGACACTTCCTCTCCACTCCCCTACCCACCTATCGAACCACCCACACACCCACCTGGTTAATTCAAGGATTGTTTGCTGTATCTCATTGGTTTACAGTAGCGTATGTGTACGTGTGTCGTGAGTGTTCTGTTTTGGCGTGCGCGTGTGCATTTTTGGTGTGTGCACGTGTTGGTATGACGTCGTGTGTGCTGTTGTGCGTGGGTGGTGGAGTGCTGTGGGAGTGGATGCTCGGTAAGCGCAGAAGCCTGCTAGCGCTAGCTCCCAACATCGAGGCTGGAACGCCTCCGTTTATTTGTGCAGTAATTTGGCCTCAGCACTGTGTTATTGTAGTGGGGCTGTAAGTCTTGTCAGGTCCTCACTGATCACACTACTACACAGGCTGCTGGTACGATTACAGCCACTAGCAGAGACATCGAGAGATGCAATTTAAAATTGAGAAATTCCTGTATTGGCACTAATCTGCAAAACGAAACGACGCAAGTATAACAGACAAAAACAACGACGATGAGCATATACAATAGACGGATACTCAACCCAATGTAACGCTCGGCAACATCCCTCCATCTCTATTCACACCGCAGAAAAACCCATGGCGGCAAACCCATTATGACATTATCATTATGACACAGCTGTGCTGCCCGATGTCACACCCCTCTTCTCCACCGAGCCGGTCTGTCTTCTCATTGTTCCAACATTTCAACGCTGGCGAATCGCTGAGCCCCGCTGAGCCCCGTCCACCAGCATCACTACATCCTCCTCACATGTAGGGAAGGCAAACAGCATCTTGCCACTGAGAGTTCCGGTTCCCTGGAAAAGACTCTGCGTCATGCTGTGGAGCAAACGTTGTGTATGTCTCAGGTGGCACTGGTCTGGCGCGTCAACCCTCTCTGTGGATGCAATCGTTTGAGCGAGTTAACAGCGTATGTGCGGCGTGTCCAGTCGTAGCAGCACCTCAGTTGCTAATGGCACTTGTTCAACAAATCCGTATGTGGGGTCTGATATGCAGTATCTGTCCATGCAGTGGGATGCCTGTGATGTTGATTCTTCTGAGTTGCATAGCCAGCCAATGTGCATTTGAACACATGATAAAGACCACAAAATAATTCCCAGACATCTTTTTCTGAATATTAACTGCCTTGTTGGTGGGAGGCTGTTAATATCGGGTAAAGCTGCACAGGGCTGTGTACAGACCCTTTGATGGGCATGTGAGGAATCTTGAAAATGCCCTCCCCGACTTTATTCTGCAAGAGGAACGGACATTGGGGCAAATGCTTGCCCGTCGGAGCGTGTGACGCGGCCAGTCAAAACCATCAAAAAGGGCTCCTGTTGAGTCTGAGGGCAAAGGGCAGTGGCTCAAGCCCCCTCTGGGGTCAACCTGTTCATTTGCTTGCTTCTGCAGTTTTTCTACGGTTCGGTAGTTAAAATTACCTACACATTTAGCACATTTAGAATAAAAGAGTCAGTAAGGAGTATCAAACACCCAGAAAGTAAGGAGTATTAAACACCCAGAAAGTAAGGAGTATTAAAAACGCTGAAAATAAGGAGTATTAAACACATTGAAAGTAAGGAGTATTAAACACCCAGAAAGTAAGGAGTATTAAACACACTGAAAGTAAGGAGTATTAAACACCTTGAAAGTAAGGAGTATTAAACACCTTGAAAGTAAGGAGTATTAAACACCCAGAAAGTAAGGAGTATTAAACACACTGAAAGTAAGGAGTATTAAACACCCAGAAAGTAAGGAGTATTAAACACACTGAAAGTAAGGAGTATTAAACACCCAGAAAGTAAGGAGTATTAAACACCCAATGTGATCCAAGAAAATTCTCTTTATTTTTTCATCTCATTTTTTAAAATTTATTTCCCATCATTCCCTGCCTTTATGGTGTGCCACTGGGGAACTGCTGGCACGAATTGATTCAATCTGTAACATTTTGCTTCACTAACAACATACAGCTCTGGAAAAAAATAAGAGACCGCTGCACCTTTTTCTTGCCATTCCAAAAAAGTTGAAAAGGAACGTTTTGAGTGAGGAACAGAAGCGTTCAATTTGCAATGGTCTCTTAACCAGAGCCCTTCTGTTCCTAACTCAAAACTTTCCTTTTCAACTTTTTTGGAATGGCAAGAAAAAGGTGCAGCGGTCTCTTATTTTTTGCCAGACCGAGTAATCTGGCCAAGAAGAGTAGATGTCTCTTACTGACTGACTGACCTTGTTAAATAGCATAGTGTTTAGAGAAGCACACCTGCAAGCTCTAGGTCCTGTGATCGAATATTCTGGCAGCCAAAACAAAGCATTTGGATTTTTCCGGATAGACAGAAACTTTACTGGCTACAACCTTCACTATTTACATCACTATTTACATTATTGAAGCATTTAGATTTTTCTGGATAGACAAAAATGTAGCTGGCTACATACAACATTCAGTAGCTACGTTATCGTAAGCCTAAACAAAAACTCTTCAAGGTTATTCAGTATTGCGTCTATTTCTGATGGATTCCATGGTTCTCTCGTTTTTTTACTTGATAAAAAATGTAGTTATTGTCACCTTTATTGATTGTTATTGTATCAGTGTCATTCAAAAAATGTTTTTTGTGCTATGAAATGAAATAGCTTTGGCAGGGACAAGTTCATCTTCAGTCTTGCTAGCAATTGCTGAATTCTTATGACTGTTCCAAGCAGTAAGTTAGTAGATACTAGTAAAGCCTATTACTGGCTAATAAGCTGTTGAAACGGCCAGCGGAAAATGCCACACAGTTCATAGACGATATTTATGGTGGAGGTAAACTTGGTACGAATCGTTGGTCAGTTTAACACAATGCTCAACGGTGTCTAACGAGTGGTGATGCATGTAGCACCGTGGCGTCGTGGTTAAAGACAGTGCCTCTCACGTGGGGGACCCCAGTTTGAAACCAGAGGGGAACAATATCTATTCATTTTAATTGCAGACCGACTGAACAAGGCTTGCCTGGTTCCTTTTCTGGTTTCGAGAACTGCATCATCCAGACTCTTCCCGAACATCCCATCCAGAAACTGATCGATGTCCTGCAATGAGTACAACCCCTCACTCACCTGACCGCCTATTTCCATAACACTGGATTCATATGAAAACACGTGTGAACTCACCCGATTTCCCCATCAGATCTGCAGTCCTGATGTCCGACTCAGACACACACCTTTTCACCATCATCCATCCCAGCCCACAAATGAACCGGACCTTTTGCTGATAAGCCGCACTGGTACCAACACTTGTCTCTGCACACCCTTCAGCTCAGTCTACCTGCAACTATGCACGCCTCCTGTGCCTACTGCCACCATATTGAAAACACCTCAAAGCCTCGGTACAGCCATGAACCATGGATGACTTTCCTTCATACTTGCATTAAAATAAGACATCCAGATTCGATCTTGGTGACACTAAAAGCATAAACATCTGTTTGATTGAGGTAGCTGACTTTCCGAACTGCAGCAACTTACAGTAACAGCCTTTTGGGATGAATAGGGATCACTTGAATTGGTGATTTTGACCGTGGGTGATAAGAGTAGGATTTTTGGCACAAACACTTTACTCATACCCCCTTTACCATGATCTGATTGACTGAATTGTCTTGGTCTGGGAACACCACAACAGCTTTTTCATCCGCGCAACGGTAACACCAACAGCTCGCTAGACAACCTCAAACCGTGGCATAACGAGAAGCCAGGCCAGGCCACACCACTCCCCACGGAGAAGCCTTTCTCCAAACACACTACGATCCCCTCTGCTCAAATCTAATCAGCGTAAACCAAAGTGGGAGGAAAAAGTAACCTTAAGACAGACAGGAGTGGAGCTTAAGCATCGTCATCCTAACCAGTAGACATCTATATTAGTCTGTACAAGCTTGTAATATCAAAATATTTTTTTGTAATGTAAACACATTTCTCCCATGCCAATAAATCACTTGAAATTGAATTGAAAGAGAAAGGTACAATCACCAGCTAGAGACAGACACAGAGAGAGAATGAGCAAGGAAGGGAGAGAGGACAGCGAGAGAGAGAGAGAGAGAGAGGAAGAGACACAGGCCATCATTACACCAATAACATTAATATAAAATGTGAATACAATTTTGGATTCACCTTGTCAGCTACAAGCTGAGGCTACATTGTACTGTGAAACAAATACAGGCGCAGTGCTTTGGTCAGACCACTGCCCGGGCAGGCTTAAAATCTCACTGACAATGTTGCTTACCTGGTAACTAACATGGTACTCTCTTTTGAACAACTGCTGTTGCTGGTGATTGTAGAAATGTTTTGGTGCCAATGTAAGAGTTACGCTGCTTCCCAACACGTTTTTTTCTCGGATTCTTTTGATGCATGGTCAGGACCCGACAGTTACCGCTCAAACAACTGGAAACTGCCCTGAATGAAACATCCTCTGTAGACTGCAGTTGCCGTGGGAGTATCTGTGTACCATGTAACCATGAAAAGTGAATCTCACACAAATCTGTTTAAATATGACATTCATCTAAATAAATCTATAGGAGTGTAACAATGTTTACAGAGGGGGGGGCGAGAGAGAGAGAGAGAGAGAGAGAGAGAGAGAGAGAGGGAGAGAGAGAGAGAGGGAGAGAGAGAGAGAGAGAGAGAGAGCTGCCCTCTAACTGTATTTCCCAGCTTGTTTAGAGAGGCTACCTGCTATCAGTCAGCAAAAAAAAAACAGCTAGTCTTTGTCTCTGGAGACTGAAACTGTGATGTTTGAGCTGCAGCGGTTTTGTGTGTGTGTGTGTGCGTGCGTGCGTGCGTGCATGTTTGTGTGTTCCCATGGCAAGGTCAGTGAGCAGGATAAGGGAAACCCGTGGGAGCAGTGCAGAAGAAAGAGTCTCATCGGGCCATGTTCAGCCTGGCGTATGTGCTGTTTCTCCATTATTGCTCATTTGAGTCATTTCCATGTGTTATCTTGTCATGCGTGTGTGGCTGTCCCTTCTCATTCAGACGTTTTAGCTTAATGAGTCGTTGTGATCTGTTAGGTCAAATACAGGTAGTGGAACGATGGAATCAGCGCACTGTGTTGGGTCTGTCATCCGGTTCGGTTAGGGCGACACAACCGCATAGATCTTATGGCAGTAAGTCACAGATAATGGAAGTAAAGGGCTTTTGCTTCCTATCTGACAAATGTAATCATGCAATTGACCATCGGTATTTCAGCGTGGCGGATTCACTCTCCTTATCTTCAATCTTCACTCTCGTTTGCTCTCTTATATATACACCGATCAGCCATAGCAGTATGACCACTGACAGGTGAAGTGAATAACACTGATAATCCCGTTATCATGGCACCTGTGAGTGGGTGGGATATATTAGGCAGCAATTGAATATTCTGTCTTCAAAGTTGATGTGTTTGAAGCAGGAAAAATGGGCAAGCATAAGGATCTGAGTGACTTTGACAAAATTGTAATGGTTATACGACTGGGTCAGAGTGTCTCCAAAACTAAAGCCATTGGGGGGTGTTCCCGGACTGCAGGGGTCAGCACTTATCAAAAGTGGTCCAAGGAAGGAAAAGTGGACCGGCAACAGGGTCATGGGCGGCCAAAGCTCACTGATGCACGTGGGGAGCGAAGGATGGCCCGTGTGGTCCGATCCCACAGCGAGATACTGTAGCTCAAATTGCTGATAAGGTTAAGGCTGGTACTGATAGAAAGGTGTCAGAACAAACAGTGCATCACAGTTTATTGCGTACAGGGCTTAGTAGCCGCAGATTTGTCAGGGTGCCCATGCTGACCCCTGTCCACTGCTGAAAGTGCCTACAATGGGCACGTGAGCATCAGAACTGGATCACGGAGCAAAGGAAGAAGGTGGCCTGGTCTGATGAATCACGTTTCTTATACATCACGTGGTTTGGCCGGGTGCTTTTCCCTTTGCCCTTGCCCTGTCCAGATCTCTCTGCCCTCCCCAACCTCTCACCGTTCCTCTGTCCTCTTTCTTTGTCCCTCCATCTCATTCTCTTTTCTCTGCTCTTCTCTCTGCCCTCCTGCCACTCATCCTCTTCTTTGCTCCACTCCTCTCCGCCCTCCTCCTCTCTGCTCCTCTTCTCTTGGCCCTCCCCCTTCTCTCTCATCAGCTACCACCGGGCCTGGTCCTGCTCCACCTATCACTGAAGTGGTGATGAATCACTTTAGGAGGCGGACACAGAGTTGTGTGTGTGTGTGTGAGTGGACCAGGAAGGACTGGGTGAGACCAATGCGCTTGTTTAATCAGTCCCAAGAGAGTTGTGTGAGATTTGAGTGTGGTATTGCGGGCTCTGATAGCAATAATTACCCCCCTCAACGCTGTTACACACACACCTCCCTGAGTGTCTGCAGGCTCCAAACCCAACATGGAGGTGAATATTAATGTACACACTTCTATTGTGACAAGCAGCTTTTTAACCCACAGAAAACATCTACGTCTTGACCAATAGGCCCCCACAGAAATGTTCATGACAGTAAGCACACAGAGTGTTTGAACTGAGACCCATTTTCTCCACTTTTGAATATACCCCTCTGCTTTTGATTCTGCTTAGTTGATGTTTAAACAGGCAAACAAACATGTTGAGGCTCGCGTATTTGGTTGAGCTATCTAGCGCATTGCTATTTAGTGGCAACAAGATCAATGCAAGGTTAAATATGAATGATGCTAGTAGCATTGTGTTAAAGATAATATAGCCAGCCGACAATTTTCAAAAACTTCAATTCCATTCAAGTAGCACAATGCTAACTTTTTGGATCTCCTTATGACTGGGTCAGAGGTAAATGAGCACAGCAATTAATAAGATAATTGTGTTGTGGCTAATGTAGCAATGTGTTAGTGCTGCCCCATGCAGCCAGAGGTCATACGTAACATTGATCAATGTGTGAACTGCTGCTGTAAAAACAATGATGGATTGCAACCAGCGTAGAGCTAACAGATTGATCTCAACTAGCCGTCGGCTAGCCATAATGGGTCTGAATTAGCACAAAAAGTGATTAGAAACCCAAACTGAGAAGAGTGTCTTTTACTACCTGTGGTTGTATCATTATAGCACTCTAGCAGTTTCAAAACATATTTGGATAAATAAAAGCTTAGAAACGTTTTACAATATAGGAAGAAATGTAGAAGCTATTTTAGAAGGCAGTAGACTACTACTACAGACCCAAACATCCTCCCACCCACAACACTGTCAGACGATCACACAGTCAATTCCCCTCTGCATGGCACCTCGCTGATCTCCACAGCACACGGCTGGCAGTATATCCTATAGTTACGAACGACTCTTGGAAACAGGCTACACTGCCATCTGCCCCTGAACAATATAGATACAAAGGAAAATAGAGAGAGTCTGGGAGGGGATTGTTGGAGAAAGAGACAGAAAAATTGGTATCTATGTGTAGGTAGGGTTGGAGAAAGGAAGGTATTGCGTGAAGGTAGAGTTTGAGAAATTGAGGGATTGGCTGGTGGTAGGAAGAGATGGCGAAAAGAGAGGGATGGGTTGGAGTAAGCGAGAGGTGGAGAAAGTGAGGGATTGGGTTCAATTACTTCTTTAGGGGGCTTGCTCCTTCCTCCTTGCTAGATGTGCTGTTTCACAGAAATGCATTCACCCCTTCGATTTACACACACATACACACACACACACACACACATTTCTTTCCAATCGGATCAATTACCTGTACATCACTCACAGACTGAAGCGAGAGTAGTGGAGTGGAGGAGGAAAACAGTGTGCGTGTGTGGTCCAGCGACAAGAACCCCCCACAGATAAAAAACAGGCACATTGTTTTGTTAGCTGCTTTCTACAGGAAACATTTCCAGCTTACGGGTTAGGTCCAGGGTAAAACTAACAAATAGGTTTATTGTGTTATAATTGTGAGTGATTTAAAAGGGCTAGATTAAGTTTAAAATTAAAGGTTAGGTTATAGAGGTTAATCTGAGGTTAGGTTAAGGTTAAGCTAGCTTTAGGTGACAGGGAACATGTATTCTTGTTTTCTGGTCCCCATAAGGATATAAGAACAAACATCTGTGTGTGTGTGGATAGTCCAGTGAAAGTGAAATGGAAGAGAAGACCGTGAAGAAAATGGAAAGACCACATTCACTGCAGTCATTTTCTGACAGTCTTCGGGCCATATGAGCCAGACCAATCATTGAGCTATCACAATGACCCACTGAAAATAGAGAACCCGCTGTCTACAAAGTTGAAACAAAACAGAAATGAAAGGAAATTGTCTTTTGGTGAGGGTTAGAAAAGATGGGCCAGATTCAGTGAGGTCACAACGAGCAGTCTGTGACATATTGGGCGAAATGTTCTGTTCTTCAGCTCAAACGGATTTCAGTGACAGAACTTAGCTAGCTGCTGGATTGGTGTCAGTCGTACAATTTTGTTTGTTTCAGTTTGTATCTAAGCGATGCCCGGTGAAGATATATTTTATTTTGGAATAGTGCTTCACTATGCACTTATTTAGAGCTGTTTTGGTATCTAGAACAACTTTGCCTGTACTAAAAAAATCCTTTGGGATTTAATAGCATGATGTTGATCTATGCTTCAGAATTCATGTTGGAGTTATCAAATTGCATTACTTGTTTGGTTAAATTTTTATAGTAACCAATCCTGTTGTGTTATTTTGTGAGTTTTTTGTTGGGTATGTTATAGGAAACGATTCTACAGGATGTATACTACACTTCTCTTACAAGATTCATATAAGAAAAATGTATCTTATAGCGTAGAGGTTCCTGAATTTGTAACTAATGTTGGCACTGGGAAGTACATCTCTGGAGCTTCATTTACCCATGCCATGCCAGTTGAAAGAGTGCCATATCGATTATTTCACACATTTTCTTCATTCAAATCACTGCAACCTTATATCGTAACATAAGACCAACAGCTAGCGTTAGCATTTTGAGCCAGATCTAGCTTGATCCCATTGTTGCCACTGGGCCTCAGGTCTTTCACAGCCACATCAAAGTACAGCTCGTCATTTATCCTATATTTCTCTCTGTGTTCTTCTCTTACTACAGTTTCCCTTCTCTCAGTAGGGCTCTTTCCCTCTCTTCTCAGAGGAAATTGAATGTGTAAACTTGAGTGAGCAGCTTCAGGAAGAAGACTGATTATTTGCTGTTTATGATGGACTTATTCATTTTATTCAACTTTATTTTATTTAACCATTGATATTTATTTTCCTTATTATGGCTGGTGGGCAGCTGGAACAGCTTCAACTATCTGCTTCAGGCACTCATTTTATTTATACTATACATACCATCATTTTATATATGCAACCTGCAATTGAAATTGCCATCATTTTCAAGATGAGACTGGAAAGGGGACTAAATATGTGTATCTGTCCGTTTGCACATATGCACATTTTACTATAAATCTAGGCTAAACTGTTAACAATTATTTTTGGTAAATTATCTAGCAAAAATGAAAATATTTTTGATCGTCGCTAGCTAGCAATGTTTAGAGACATCATGATGTCATGACCTTCCCGTTTTAATTTGGTTATTGATGCAGCAATATTCTAAACCTTGTTTTTTAGTTCTTTATAATGACTTTATAATGACAATAATTTCATGTAGGTACTCAAAAACATACTAAAATGCTTTGTATGTCACGTCCTGGCTATGCCCCTAGCCATCTTTGCACTGGGCTGGTGCCATAGTCAGGGCGGGACAAAGAAAGACGCCTCTAGGCATCTCTGTGTGGTTGGGTCTCCCCAATTGGAGGCAGGTGTAGATCTTTGCCTCCAATTGGGGAACCCATTTATGTGGAATGTTTGCCCACACTGAGTGTGGGTCATTTTGGTTTGTGAGAGTGTGTGCCACGTTGCCCAGTCACAGGAGCTGCTATTGTTTTGTTTCTTTACTTTCATTAAAAAACATGGATTATCCCCAGCCGTATGTCCCTGCGCATGTGTCCTGCCACCAGCCTTGTGACATTGTATCAATACATCCCTTTATCAAAGTAGTGGATTCCCATTTCCCGACATCCTTTCCATGCGAGCTGAGCTATCAAGTTTGATCTATACTTTTTTTGTCCTCTTCTCTCTTTTTCTCTATCTCGGTTTCTATCTATCCATCCTTCCCTTCCTCTGTGGATTCATTAGGCTCAAAGCGGTATGTTCACATTTCACTGTTTGATTTCATCACATTTCACTGCCCTCATTAACATTTCACTGCCCTGCTCAAGCACACAGACCTCAGTTTACCAAGGACCGAGTCCCTGCAACAAGCAGTGAGCAATGAACCACTGCAGACCAAGAGACATGCAGAACTATATTGGAAGTGTTAAACTAACTTGCTGTTGTGTTGATTGTAACACTTTCGCGAGGTGTTTATTCATCCACTTGTGATACACCAGTGATTTCACACGTTAATCGTTTCAACATGTGCTTTTCTAACCTTATAACTGAGTTGAAAATCAACTGTGGTTGTATGAAATGCAAAATAATGTAATGTGAAAATGTGTGTACGCCCCATGGAATGTTTTTATTTGTTACAAAAGTCCAGCCATCGTCATTGAAAAAGGCAGCCGAAATAAACAAATCAACCAAAAACATAATTAACTTCAAAACCATTTATGCCAATTAGAATAAAAACAAATGCAATTACCCTATGTGGACATTGTTTTGTACACATTTGAATCAGGTTGAATTAGAATCAGGTGCACCAAAACTGATTAGACTGTAATTAGAGAGTAACAAGGTAGAGTCCAGACCTCTATAAAAGTTAGATTGGCCTGGTTTGGTCTTAACCAAATTAATGTTTGGTAACAGATCATGCCAAGACAAGAACTATCCCCTCGGAAGAATGAACAACGAAGCCATTGATTCTGGCAGGTGTTCCAAACACATTTCCAAGCAAGTTGAAGTACATCTCTCCACCTGTCCGAAGGATCACCTTCATATGGAGAAAATTCCATACCATTGGCAAACTACATAGGACAGGTCTCACCAGATTCAGCTGGTCAAAAGGGGCTCATTGTAGGCTTCTTGTCTCTATCAATGTCAAAATTGCAAGTGTCATCTGTCAGAGACTGAACAATTCAAACTCTGTCCTCCAAAAATAATTTAGACATGACTTCGCCAACAATGACCTTGGTAGAGGCCTAAACTACTGGAACAATGTGCTCTGTGAGATTAGTCCAAGGTGGAGTTGTTTGGCTGCAATGCTAGACACCATGCTTGGCAAAAAACTAAACATTGAACGGAAGAACCGCATCTCTGCCGTACAGCATGGAAGCGGTGGCATTATTGTTTGGCTCTGTTTAGTTTTTGCTTGGCCAACTTGCAGTCATTCATTAAACCATGAGATTTCTTGATGAAAATGTTAGGCCAACTTTGAAAAAGCTTAAGCTGAACCGAGCATGGATCTTACAAGACCATGATCAAAAACAAACAAGGAAAGCTACAGTAGAATGTATCAGAAAGAAGAAAACAAGGGTTTTAGAATGGCCAGATGGACAAAGTCCAGATTTAAATCCTATCAGAAAATGCACACACTCTGCTGTGGGGGGGGGGCACGTTTAAGGCTTCAAAGATCCAGTCCAAGACTTATCTGATTAACAATTTTTCTAACCTCACATTTTGGGATGTAGAATAACTATCACACCATGGTTTGCCATGAAACTCCAAGATCTAAAGCAATTGATTTTGATGGGCCACAAATGGGCTAATACATAATACACAATTTTCAGGGCCTAAAAGCGCCTATATTACATTATGCCAATCAGATACAGTAGCAGGGGTTTCTCTTACACCACTGAGTGTGAATTGAACTCCTCAATCAACACTAGAATGTTCCACTGAAAAATCAACACTGGACAGTTTGCTGTGAGTCAAGAAATGTATCCCTTCTCTTTCCAGAGCCCTTATCTGGTTTGTCCCATTGAGTTTTTTCCCACTTGGTATTCTCTTGGATGTTTGATATAGATTGTATTTCTGTTTTCCGCTGATATCATTTTCACCATCTGTACCTTTTTCTACAACTATTTGTGCTTAAGCATCATCCACTGTCTAACCCACTATGTCTCCATTCCACCTCTCCACCTCTCCTCCATATTTCTATCTTTCCATCTTTCTGTCCATCCCCCCATCTCAATATCTCTCAATTTCTGTCTCCATCTCTCTTTCCATCCCTACATATCTCCATCTCTCCGTGTCTATCCATCCATTTCTCCATTTGTTCATCTCTCACCTCGCCACTTCTTCATCTCTCTGTGCTGAGAGACAATTCCAGCTCTTGTTCTGATTGCAGTGTGGTATGGTACAGCATCAAGCGAGCTCCATGCTAAACCTGGCCTATCCTCAGCCTGATTGCCTCACTGCTACGCCCCTATGCAGAACCCCTGGGTTGCCTAAACATCTCTGACAGCCATGTCATAAAAGAGCCGGAGAACGGTGGCTGGCGGAGGAACAGTGCATGTTTGATTTTATTTAGGCTTCTGATTTGCTGCAATGGGAATCAGAGAGTACCCCAGAGGGGAATACTGGCCCTGCTAGTGTGGATGAACTGTCATGTCTGATTGTAGCCCAGGGGAGAGAATGTCGGCTGGGTTAAGCAGGAAGGGCGATCCCCTTGTGGTGGAGGATGGATGATGGAGTGTTCTCCAGGGTTTGGCAAGGAAGAGCCAGAAGAGTAAAGGCAAAGTGGCGGAAATGGGCAATTTCTTAGCCGGGTTTTGTGGAGTCAAATCTGTTTACAGTGACATTCAGAGGGGTAGATGGGAACTGAACTCTAATCCCCCCCCCCAAGTCCCGCTTTCCTTACCTGGGCAGGGTGATGTCTATTTTCTTGCATCATTCCAACCACCTGTCCAAACATCGTCAGTAGGCAATGTAATCATTTTTTTAATCCATGGAATGTATATGCTAAAAAAGTCGACAATAGTTATGTATTAAATACTTATATAAAACATACTCAAATGTTTTTAAATAATGACTTCTGTAAAGTTCATAAAACAACCCCAAAAGGTGCGGGAGGCGGAATCATATGCACCCACGATAATTAAACCCACCAGCCAAACTGTGTTTACCAAAGCTTATGGTTAGTTTTAGGTTTTATTTTGCAAGAAGTGATTTACAACAGGATATTAACCAATATGTCTATCATGCAATTGTTTTTTAATTCTCTCTCATTATACATATTAAAACAAGTTCTCCATTAGAATTCTATTAACTATTAGGCCAATAGATTAATGGATTCAATGATTGATCATGAAAGAAGATAAAGAAAAATCCTTGTACCCACATACCACTTTTGCGCTGCTTGCCGCTTTCCACTCTCATTTTTTCTACTATATTCTTTGTTCTCCTGCATTAGGTTAACAGTTTAACACACCGTACCGTGTGTTTTTGAACAGGAAGAATATGGCCTATGGCGGGTAGGGAAACAAGGAAACAGACCTTGTGGCGCCAGTCAAGTTCCAATACAATAAAACATTGTTTATCACACCGTGATGGGGTCGTCATCAACGACGGCGGTCTAATATCGTCGACAGACGATTGTCTTCCCTTCGCCCAGCCCCACTCTTTACTCCCGCTCCCTCCATCTCCCTCCATCTCCCTCTCGTTCCTCTCTCAGCCCCCCCCGTCTCCCCCCCCCCCCCCCCCCCCCCCCCCCACCACAGTCTCGGTTAATGAGAACCTAATCTTCGCTCATCGGGACACTGAACAAGAACACTTCTATCGATACATCAACACCCTCTTGATTGCATCTGGATCGAGGAAAGGTGGGGAACAAGGGAAGCCGAGGTGTTCTCTCAGCAGAGAGGGAGTCGGAGGGAGGGACCAGTCGTACTCATAGGAGAATAGAATCTCTGTTCAGTCTGAGCAGATGGCGACAGATTAGAAGCAGGCGACTGAAGTGGATGGAGCATATAAATGAGATATTTAAGAAACATGAAAAATTGGGCCCAAATTGTAGCAAACAGCCTGTGGCTGGCCCCCTGTTCTCCCTTCACTTCGGCGCGTAGTTCTAATCCATTGTGGAGCGTCTCTTTATAGAGGGAGGCCAGGACCGGCCAAGGTGTGATAAGAACCAGTCGCAACCTCTCACCTCTCGGCTTCTCTGATCTGGGCCCTGGCCAAATTAGATTTTTTCAGTGTGTGTGTGTGTGTGTGTGTGTGTTTGTGTTGCAGAGGATGGATCTATTTCTTACAGGTTTGGTGTGTATGGGGTGAGTGGGTGTGTCGGCAGGATTGTGGCTCCGGAACAGTCTGTGAGTGGGTGCTCTCATATTGGTGTTGCTGATTGTGCGGGCCATATGTCTTTCTCTCTGAGTTAGCATAATGCACCGCTTTCTGTTTGTGTAGGCCTATGGGCTTGTTTGCATTCTGGGAGAAAGTAAAATGCTAGATAGACTTCTCTTGATTTGCATAATCATTTCCATACCGCCTGGATTTTCACCGGCATCGAGACGTAATCGCGGAAAAAAAGAGCGAACGTGTGCGCACTGCACAGAAATGTAATGTAGTTCCGACAGAATTGTCTTCATAGGCTCTATCGAAAATGTGGCGCCCGCTACCTAGTAAACTTTCATCTCGACTGTTGGAAATATTTTGGAAAATGTAGGGTAATGTAAACAAGCCTCATTTCTCTGGTTGTGATGGCATTACTCCCCTTTCATGATCAATCATTAAATCCAATAATCTGTTGGCCTAATAGACAATAGATTTTGCACTGCAGTTCTTTTTGCTGGACTGCGTAAGGCTTGCCTTTTTTCTTGTTTTGATATGTGTAATGAGAGAGAATTTCCAAACAATTACAGTGAGGAGAAAAAGTATTTGATCCCCTGCTGATTTTGTATGTTCGGTCTATAATTTTAATGGTAGGTTTATTTGAACAGTGAAAGACAGAATAACAAAAATCTTTCTGATTGATAGGTGATGAAATAATTATTTCCCTCATTAAAATGCAAATCAATTTATAACATTTTGCGTTTTTTAAATTATTTTTGTTATTCTGTCTTTCACTGTTCAAATAAGCCTACCATTAAAATAATTGACTGATCATTTCTTTGTCAGTGGCCAAAAGTACAAATGAAATACTTTTTTCCATCACTGTACATAATAAACATATTGGTTAACCTGCTGTTGTAAATCACTTGTTGCTAAACAAAACGTAATGCATAATGTTTGTGGAGGCCTTTGTCTTTTTTGTACCAGTGAAGATAGATTGCCTAGCAAGTATTCGGTATAATTATTCCAGGTGAATATGGCCTGCGGTATGAAAAGGCAGACCTCTAACTGAAGGGCTAAATGAAGCGACAGGGAGTGAAAGGGAAGGAGGGTGTTGAAGGCAGCAGCGCTGTCCAGTGTGGATCAGGGAGAGACGGGGAGGAGGGTGAGCAACAGGAGGGTGTTGAAGGCAGCAGCGCTGTGCAGTGTGGATCAGGGAGAGACGGGGAGGAGGGTGAGCAACAGGAGGGTGTTGAAGGCAGCAGCGCTGTCCAGTGTGGATCAGGGAGAGACGGGGAGGAGGGTGAGCAACAGGAGGGTGTTGAAGGCAGCAGCGCTGTCCAGTGTGGATCAGGGAGAGAAGGGGAGGAGGGTGAGCTACAGGAGGGTGTTGAAGGCAGCAGCGCTGTCCAGTGTGGATCAGGGAGAGATGGGGAGGAGGGTGAGCAACAGGAGGGTGTTGAAGGCAGCAGCGCTGTCCAGTGTGGATCAGGGAGTGACAGGGTGTGCCTTGCCGTGAGCATGTGTGCGTGTAATAGCAGGAATCTGGGACAAGTGTCTGTACTTTGGTCTCCGTTATCTGGATGGAAGTTCCCCTTTCCTGGTTCGTCAAGTGTTTACCTGGCAAACAAAAGACGTCGCCACGGTTCCCGACATAATACGGCCCCCGTCTGCCGGGTGAGATTAAAGGTCATCGGTTACCTTCTCCTGGGTTGGGAATGGTAACGCTGATAAGATGACGTTCTATGCCTTTTTATGACCTCTAGAAAGTTCTGAGTGAGAATAAAACAAAGGCCGCACACTACTTAGTCAGGGGGGATAAATGCGTGTGTGCGGGCGAGTGGGTGCGTGTGTGGCCGGAGGCCATGTGCTGTGTGGGACGATGCAAAAGGTTGGAATGGCATTGTTGGGATGTGTGGGTGAATCAGGTGTAGGGGCTCGGCAGTGGAATCGTTCATGGGTTCCTGGTGGAGACTATTATGGGCGTGATGTCTGTTTCTATGGGCGGGTGGTTGTCTGGGAGGGGGTGGGGTCAGGGCGAAGCTATGCGGCCTGGACATCTGCCAGTGTACAGCTGGCAACACCTGTCTGTCATGTGTCAACTGAACTGTAAATCAAAGCTCCCTTTTCTGAGTTGCAGGCTTTTTCGGTAACCCCGCCCCCCCCACCCCTGCCCCCCGACAAGTCTCCTATCAATAGGACAGGATAGATGTCAGCCCAGTGGCTGTAGACCAAAACAAAAGAGAGATTAAAGAGAGAAGAGGGACTATATGGATTTGGCTTGGAAGTGGGATTGAGATCTCGGCTTGACTAGAGCACGAGGAACCACGCCGGAGTCCCCAAATGAAAAGCGTGTCTTTCCCGTTTACCTAGCAGGGACACTGGGGTTTAAGTGCTCGCGTTAAAGCCCATGCTCGGGAGATGTGAATAAGTGACTCGATTGAGCTCGGCGGCGGCAACAGAGCTTTGATCTGAACCAACGCGCTCGGCTTCCACCGTGCAGCTCAGGGAGCCTGGACGTGCATACTAACACGGGGCCGAGAGGGGAGAAGCGGGCTTCGCTCGTTTGCTCTCATTCACATATTCAGTACTTGCTTATTCACTTCCCGATCAGTTTTATAAGGGCCAGGAAAGTGCAGTCAGGTTGGCTTGCATTGCTCAAGTATGGAGCTTATAGCATCGCACACTCTCATCGAGGCTTTGAACAAATATGGTCTTAATAACCATTGTCTGTCCCTCTCAATTATGTGTATAAGGTCATTGGAATTTCTGTGTTTTCTACCCCCGGTTGCATAGCAATGCCAGAGTTATTTAGTTGGACGCAGGCCTAAATTACAGTAGGCAAGGCTCTGAGGCTGTCTTCTCCATTGAAGCATTACGCCAGTTCTGTCTAAAAAGGCATTGCAACAAATGCCTGTTTCCAGTAAGAGAAAGGGAGCAGCCTCAAAGACATGAGGAGAGTCAGTCTTAATAGAGTTTGCATAAGTGCTGTATATTAGTCTATTAAATTACAGTACCCCTCCAATCATGTCAACACCATGTGATTTAGACGACGAACTACCATCTGGTCCAGAGTGCTCCCTGGCCGTTGAAACAGAGCTATGGAAATGGAAAATGTAATTACTCCTTCCAGCTACTGATTTGTGGATTTAGATTTACCCCTAGAGCTGCTAGTTCCTCTTATCCCAACAAGGACGTTGGACTGGTGTTGACAACACAAACACACGGGTTTCATGTTTTTCTTCAAATCAGGTTGTAATAGTAATGGAAGTCTTTTGTGAATGTCACCATAGGTTTAAGATAATGTCTCCACTTTCAGTCACCTCCCGAACAGCAGACAACTACGCCTTGTGATTCTGTTCAGTAACTGCGTTACAGACATTATTTCACTATGACTGCTGTTTGCAATAGAATTAGAATGAGCCAAAACAACAGTGGCGATATCGAAGGGTCGCTGTTAGTTAATGAACTGAAGGACTACGCTTCTGCCATCTTGTAGTTCTAGGTTAGCAGGGGCTCTCTGCAAGATGTCACAGCCTAAACTTATAGGGCAGATGCCAGTGGAGTTACTGGAGACTGTTACAGTCCGTGCTGTACGAGCTATGTGTTAGCTGAATCAATGTTAGCTGAAGCTTGCATTAGCTAACACAATGTTGTAGCTGGGGTCATGCTAGCCAATCCCAGTTTTCGCTGAATCTCCACCCTGTCTTTGGGACGTTGTTGTTCTCCAGCATCCCCACCTGCCCGGCGTCAATCATCCATAAGCCCACGGCATGGCCTCTCATTTGGGTCGGCTCCGGGGAAACTGAGACGCCATCCGTGCCTCCCGACCATTGGGATCCCCACGGTCTCCATGGCTTACCCCGCCACAACGCAGCTGGTCATTGCACTCTCAGCTGCTGTCTCAGAGAAACGGTTGAATATGCTCTCGTAAAGTGGGTCTAAACACACGTCTTAACACAGATTGTGGTGAGCCCTTGCGACGTTTCAAGATATATCTTGGGCTGATTTCAGACTAGCGTAGCTAGCGAGTACCTTTGCGCTGTGTCATTATTATCACAGCGTTCTGCTGACCGTTAGTTGGCCCACGTGCCAGCTTAGCTATGGCAACCCTTTATGGACATTTCCCATCCCGTTTGTATAAGAAGCCTACTGTTCTTAGTGAGGGAAAGGCCTGGTGTGGGGCTCCTCTGGGTCTGGCGAGGTGCTTTCCAGTACGCCTTTGTCTGTTATTGACTGTTATTGCAGTTGGCACAGCGGCCCCCTGCCTTGGCAAGGTGTGCAGTGGCCTGTCGATGTGGCCCCGTCCCGGCTCCGCCGCATAGAGATGCTGTGACCTGCTGCCACGGAAACCCTGTTTATGACCACTCACTCTAGCCCCCGGAGAAAAGGAATCACCGTTACATTCTCCGAACGAGTGAGATGGATGGAAAGAGAAAAAGAATGACCGACAGGGAGAATGACTGTGAGGCAGGGGGGTTAGAATAACGGTCAGTTTGTTAGCTCCCCCTGTGTCTCGGTGTGTGTGTGTGTGTGTGTGTGTGTGTGTGTGTGCCGAGTGTGAGAATGTGCAGTTGCCTTAAATCCTCGCCAGTCTTTTTCCCACTGAATGAACTCCATTAATCTTGGATGTTTGGATGTTTGTTTGTGACGGATTATAAAACGTTCAACGCTGGAACTAATGAGTTTTAGACCTGTCTGCCTCTCTGTGCCCTGAGCTCTGCTCCGGGGGTAATTCAGCATGCACCCAGAGAGAGGAGGAGGGAAGAAGAGAGGAGACAGAAATGAGCTCATGAAGGACTATAGAAGAGAGACACCAGAGAAAATGGAGCACAGCGAGGGAAAGGGAGTAGTGGAGCTAGAAGGGGAATGAGATAAGAAAGGGTAAAGAGGAGACATGGAGAGACAGAGAGGTAGTCGGAGCAGCTGAGGGGGGGTAGGTACAGAAATATTGCCGGTAGGCTGCCTTGGCCCATTTCTTCCCACATTCCACGCTGGAGTGGCGGATTAATTGCAGTTCAGTGTTCTGTGCAGTTCTAATGTTCAGACACGATGTAGAACACAGCGCCGGCCCACACTCTGTCAAAGGAAAGCTTTCTGTCAGAGCTGGAACTCGGCGGTGTAACAGGCTGGCCCTGGAGGGGAGTCACCTGTATCTGCTGAGGAGGAAGGAGATCTGCTGCGGGCTGATTGACAAAATGAACCACGCTTGCCAACTAGAAGCCCGTCCTTTCTTTTCCGAGCCGTTTTGCTGACCAGAGTTCTTGTGACCAGGAGGACTTCAAATGGATATTCTACTCCCTTGGATGTACGATTGGAATATTTTTGTAGGCCATGCTAAATGCTAACCAAATTTATTTTGCTAACTGTGGCTGTGGGATTTTGGCCTGTTGCCACAAATATTGTCCCTCATCCTCCCCGGTAGCCCACGGCCACTCTGGCTTCCGTTCCCTTAGCATCCTCTACAGCGACAGCGGGAAGATTATTTAATTTTTTGGTGTGTGTGCGTGTTAATTAGCATAATTTCCTAAACAGTCCTCCCCTAGAGGTAGATAACGGTTTGAAGCAACACATTTTTTTCTCTTCTCTATTATTTCTCATTCAGTTTCCCTCCCTCTCCATAGCGGCCATGTTAAATAATCCTTGGTGTATTAAAAAAACATATGGGCTAGCTGGCTGGCAGCAGCTGACTGTGGGCCAACCGTTCTTAGGCAATGCCAATAACATAGGCTTCATCTGTAAGCAAGCAGACGTTCCCCCGATGTGTGGAAACACATCCATATAGACCACAGCAAGAAGATTGTGCTTTTCATAGCCATCCTAAGTACCTTATTTTTGTTTGCACAAGCACACGCACACACACACACACACACACACACACACACACACACACAAACACGAGCAGCAGTAGCCAGCTGCAGCCAGATATGCTTGCTCTCTGTGTGGGAGATTCAATCTCTTGAGCAATCTGTGGAGATTTAGTAGCAGAAGAAAGAGTGGTACAGGCACAGCCCAGAAAGCTAGTATAAGGTGCCAGCTTGGCTGCTGCTGGTTGGGCTGATAAGTATTCTGCTGCTTAGAAAACTCATCATCACTTTTCACTTCCTGCCCCAACGCACGCTGCATGCTGAGGGGACTGACTTGTGGTGCATTCTGGGTAAAACATGAAGAATGGCGATGGTTGCCAAGTGCCAAGGCTGTGAAGTGTTGTATGCTGTGTTAAGTGAACTGACGAATTTCAGTTTGGCCCTGTTTTGGGTCGCGAGGTTTGAGACATTTAGGTTGTGGCCAAGGCAGATGATTATGATTTTTGTGGTTCAGAATGGGATTTTTCCCATCAAGTCAGTTGGACCTGTGGATAACTGAAGGAAACAAGTGAAATATTTTAACAGTGATTTGCTAAATCAAGACAATGACACAGACACGTGTACACACAAAGACACGCACATCCACACACATACATATCCCTGGGAGGCAGCGTGTGTTTCCTCTGAGGGACCGTGTTGCACAACTCCTTTGTACAACTCTGACACTGCCTTGCACAGTCTGACAATGGAAGTTTTCAGTTGTTACAGGTATGTGTCTAGCTCGTGAACCAGACTGCTGCTATCCCTGCATTTCAGTTGCACACACACCTTGCACATTCAATTTGCCTCTTTGTACATTTAGTATTGCCAGTGTGCTTGCATTTTTACAGTTGTTACATGTACATGTCTACCTTGGGAACCTCATTGCTGCTATCTCTACATCCCGGTTGCACATGCTACCTTACTCCTTCAATATACCCCGATTGCACATCTAGAATGCCTTTTGTACCTTCACAACTATTATCCTACTTGTTACATACACTATACTTAATACTTGTACATTTCTTGCCATCCTCTATTTGCCTTTATTACACATTTAGTATTGACATTTGTACTGCATTTGCCATCATTGCACATCTATACTCTCCACTTGTAATATACATATACTAAATGCTTATACATACTTGTACATTTCCTGACCTCTTCTATTTGCACTTCTGGTTTGATGCTAACTGCGTTTTGTTGTACTGTACTTGTACTTATTCAATGACAATAAAGTTTAATCTAATCTAATCTATTTATATCCTTGTGGGGTTCAGAAAACAAAACAAATCCATGTTTCCTGACCAGAACCTAATACTAACCCTAACCCTAACCTAACCCGTAACATTTATGCTTAAACATTACATAGCGCTTAAATACCTAACCCTTAATGCCTAAACCTATAAGAAACCCACATTTGAACACTAACCGCAATTGGATGTTTTACCCATAACATAACCCCTGAACCAGAAATTATGTTTTTCCTTATAGGGACCAGCTAAATGTCATAATAAGGTCTATTTTACTGTCTTCATGAGGAATTTGATATTAATTTGGTATGTAAAACAACTCATTTCTGAAAAAATACCTAGAGTTAATCACTATCTTCTCCAAACGATAAAATGATTCACCTATTATCTTAAAACAATACAAAGATTCAGCCATTATCGTCTTGGAACAATACAAACATTCAATCATTATCTTCCTGGAATAATACAAACATTCAATCATTATCTTCCTGTAACAATACAAACATTCAATCATTATCTTCCTGGAACAATACAAACATTCTACCATTATCCTCATCGAACAATACTGAGACCCACTCCTTATCTGTTGGCATCTCCAGGAGGAGGACAGAAATATCACAACAGCATTTTTGTCCTGCAGTAAAAGTCTCCATCCAGATGTGCCTGCTCAATTATCCACAAAGAAACAGCTGTGCATGTGTGTGTGTGTGTGTGTGTGTGTGTGTGTTTCTCCGTGTATGCGTGTGTGTGTTTCATGTAAGCTGTGTAATTACTGCGATGCAGGAGCTTTATCTCAGCCTTGTGTTTGAGCCAGGTCTCTCAGGTCGGAACATGAACCCTCACCCTCTAGGAATGCCTCGCTGGTTCTGCTAAGGTCTTAAAAATCTATTTCATCCAGCCTTCATTGGGCACATCTTTCTGACACCAAGTACCAACTTGTATTCTAGCTCCTGACCCTGTTCCAATATTATTTGCCCTATTGCTTCTGCTCATCCTCCGCAGTGAGCGATGGGCCATGGAGGTCAGCTCCACTGAGTCAACCTGGTCCTGTTCGACACTACAACACCCACAATGCAATACTGACTTTACCGTGTTTTCACTCTGACCCTCATAATATAAATGCATGTATGTTCTGTCTTGTCCTGTTCTATTGTGTCTGGTTCTGTCTTGTTCTGTTGTTTTTTGTTTATATCCGGTCTTGTTATGTCCTGTCGTGTCCTTTCCTGTTCTCTTCTGCTGTCCTCTATTCTGTCCCGTTCTTTCCCCTTTTGCGCTGTCTTGTCCAGATATGACCTGTTCTGACTAAGAACCTATCTGGGTGTCGAGTTGAATTGGGGCTTGTTTTTTCTGTGACTTTTCTGTCTCTTAGCTGTGTGTGAGTCACTTTCATGTCAGTTTTATGCAGCACTTACTTCGCTGGCAGCTGGTTTGTTCCACCAATTTGGCGCCTTTTGAACTTGGTAACTTTGTAGTTTTGGTTGCCGATTTCACAAAATCTTTGCATTGTACAAAAGAACAGATGTTCAACAAAAAAAACATGTTTTCTCCATCTCAAGAATCAAAATTAAAAGTAACACTGACTCACCTATTTTGACATTAGCAATGACATGTTCATTAGATGTTCAATGTTTGTTCTAAACACTGGGCTAAAGGAAAGCGTTTCTATAAGACGTTCACTTACCACGGTTGACTATAAAATGAGGGACAGATGTAAATTAATTACTAGTCACATTAAATAAATAATCATCTTCAGGAATGACTTTGACAAGCCGCCGAATAACCAAGGCTTTATGTGATGATGACACTTAGAGAAATGTTTGGATTATGTGGGTGGAAATCTTCTTAGAAGAAAGACACCGTTGATGGAGAGACATGTCTGAAGAGTGATTATTGGCACTTATGTAAGACGCAATTCTAATAAAAAACAACAGATGAACTAAATTCTCCATGGCATGTGGTCTGTGTTAAAGTGCACTTCGTTTGATTTAAATTACTTTGAATATGCACAACTGGTGCAACACGTCTGCTTTAAATCTCAAAGGAAACATGCTACAGAGTGGCACAGCGTTGTAATGCAGTGCAGCAACGTCGTTCAGTCCTGTCGGGGTATTGACTGTGAACGGGAGTCCTGCGAACGGCAGTGCAAATTGGGGGAATGGCAAACATAAATAAGTACATAAATAAAATGGAAGTTTCTTTTTTGGTGTGTTTTTGCGAATTCAGGGCAATGCTCTTGTTTTGCTGTAAGGGATGGTGAGAAATATGGGTAAGAATGTTTGTTCGGTTAGCTCAGGTATTTGTGTCACTGGAGCATGTGGGGGATATTGCTATAAAATGCATAAAGAACCTTATACTTATGAAAAGATTAATGTGCAATGTATAATCATGTAGTTTTATTAGAAACATTAACGTGGAATCCACACTCACAGTAAATGACTTCTGAGATAGGACGAATTACACATACAGATAATGTCTATGTTCATCATAATATATGTGTCTTATGCTGATAGATAGTCATGAGCAGGCAATTACATTGATCCCAGAGAGGGGCATTTCTAAAGTTTACTGCCTTTGTATCCACTGTTGGGGTGTCCAGAGTGTGGCCCATGAGCTGGTCATGAAGTGTACTCTGTGATAAGAGATGACCTGCGTGTGGCCCATGAGCTTAATGTTAACACTTACTTTGTGGACAATGATGGACATGACCCAAGTATGAACCATAAGGAGGATGTGAATTACTGTCGCAAATTACGAGCATTCAGGGAGGTAGAAGATAAGAAGCGCACCCCACTCAGGGGGGTTGCCAACCAGACAAACTCAGATGGCTTAATGTGTGAAAGTTTTGTATAAAAGCCATGGTCCGGACTTAGAACATTGGGGGTGTATCTGCAGCAGGACCTGGCTTTAATGTCTGTCATTATTGTATGATTTTCATTAAAGTCTATTAGATTCACAAAGTCCTGAAGTGCATTTGTTTTTAGTGAATTGTGGTTGATTTTCCACAAGCATATGAAAGCATGCAAAGGCTTATGGGTATGACGGCGTGTCCTCTCGGGGGCGGGGTATGGGTGAAGTCAGTGAAGAGTCTGTCTGTGTGTCAAATGCATGTGTGACTGGAGGATATGTATTATTCAGCGGCGGTGTTATTCCAAGTGAGATATAGGGGGCTGTTGTGTTTCTCTCTGGATGAAATAGGACAGCAATCACGCTGATCTCTTGTCAACCAGAACTGCAGCCGTCGATAGCTGTTATCATGCTAATCCTGCTGCCCTTATTGATATCCACTCTGCCTTTTCCCAGTGTGTGTGTGTGTGTGTGTCTGTGTGTCTGTCTGTGTGTGTGTGTGTGTGCGTGTGTGCGTGTTTGTGTGCGTGTGTGTGTGCGTGTGTGTGTGTGTGCGCGCGCACGTATCTGTGCGTGCTTGATCCCTGGATTGATATCCATTCGGTGTCAAACCGAGTGCCGCTTGAAACTCCAAGCATGCATTATTCATGGCGATAAGGTAACGCACAAGATGCAAATGGTAATGGACCACACATCCCGCCAGTCCTCCATATTCGTCAAAACACCTTATCAGACTCAAACAATATTAGCCTTCATCTCCAAAGAGGGTGGAAAAAATTGCATCATAACAAAAGACCGGGTTCTAGCCTCCGAGGGTTGTGTGGTTCGCCATCAACTAGACTAGCACAGTTAGTGTGGGACTGCGTTTCATCATGCGTTGGATATCGTCAGGAGGGCTAGCAGCGTTAGCCGTGGCGTTATGTATTGCCAGTGGTGTTAATTAAAATGCGCACAAGCTTTCACCACGTATCAGCACCTCTCTCTCCTGCCCGACTTCCCTGAGGTTCTGGATCCGATTGGTTCTGGACCGGGCAGGGATCGATCGATTCGGTTTTAATGAGAAAAATGAAGGAAAGAGTGTTAAAGGGGTCATTACGCCTGGGGGTAGAGAGAGAAAGTATGGATCAGTAGAGAGGAAGGATTGAAGGACTAGGCCCACCCGCTAGCTCTTTATTATAATGAATGGGGGAATTCCTCAATGATCCTTATGGTTTTAACTCTGAGGAACTAACATCGTGGACACAACCTGATGGATCATTTGCACCCCTCTATTGTTGACACATGGAGATGCAGAATACATTTGGGAACCTGTAGACAAAGTTGTGTAGACAATTTTATCTCAAAGACTTGTACAGAGGACTCACAAGACTATTAAACTCCACATACATACCCTAATACTTATTTTGTCCCTGGCATTTTTAGAGTGGAACAAACTTTAGAGTGGTACCTCAACCTTGGTCGGCAACGATAAATAAGACAACACACTTTGACTTATGATGCTGTCTAGTTCAATACCTTTTAATCTCCTCAACACAAAATGTTCACCTTCATTAAACAGCTTTTAAATAACACATTACGAGCTAACGACTGTGCCTCTTCATATAAAGATACAGAGAAATGTTTAAAGTCTTACTGCATTTCTTCAGACAATCTGTTCTCCCCAGCATGTCCTTATAGCTGCTGTCCCCCCCACCATCCTCACATAACGCTCAGAAGCTTTGATTCCAGTGCCCTGGGAGTATTTATGAATTATTAAAAGCATATTGTTTATGAGCCCTAGGAAAAACAAGAAACCCCATCAGAAAAGCATGTAGCCCATTTCTCTATTTTAAGTCCCTAATCTCCTGTCAGAGAATGAATGAGTAGCATGTTTATCCAACCACTGTGAAGCTAGGATCATAGTAGGCAATGGCTGTGTTGAACATGCTTGAAAGCTTAATAGAAATCAGAATTATTTAAGCGTCACCCTGAGTGGATAGATTGAGGGGTTTTTGATGAGCGGCGTTATAAACCATATGAAAGGCAGGCTTAAGTAGTATGCATATTTATGGACCTGTTGGCCTTTTGTCGCTAAGTTATTCTGGAGTTGTTGACGAGGACATCCCATGGGTTTTCTCTCTTGTTCCCATGCCTTTCTCTTCTCTCTCTCTCGCTCTGTCTTTTTTGCACTAATTCACCATCTCAATTTCTCTCTTTTTTGGTCTCACAATTTTTTGCAATCTCTCTTTCTCTATCCTTCTTTCTCACTTTCTTACTCATCGGTCTCTCCCTTTCTCTCAGGTCAGATGTGTGACAGATCTCTGACTCCTGTTACAGCAATCGCTGCTCCTCTGTGTAGCTGGAACATCCATACGCGCGCGCGTGTGTGTGTTCGTGTGTTTTTTCGTGTATGTGTTCGTGTGTATGTGTGTGTATGTGTGTGTAGTATGCTACATTACCATTTGAATTGCCCCGGGTGCCATTGAGATGCAGTTGCTATTGACAGCCAGCTGCTTTATATCTGACTGGTCATTCTAGAGGCTGGTAGCTGGTCTACATTAACCAGGTTCATGTTGCTGCTCCCTGCAGGCCTGTAGCACGAAGGTTATGAGCTGTTAACTCCATGTTGGATGCTAACTGGTTCGACATGACTGCCGGTCTAACCTAGGATGGAAAGTAAGACTTTGATTGGGACACAGAAGAAGCTCTAGTTTCCTCCAGTCCATTTCCATTAAGGCTAGTCAGGGTCAACTGAACCAAAGATTGGTGTGTGGACGTCACCAGCAGGCCAATCATAGAAGAAGTGTCATGTTGTATTAGAGCCCAACAATGTATCTAATGAAATCAGAGAGCATTAACGCATTGTGATCGAGGACTGGGAAGATGTGTGGGGACAGCTGATAGATTGAATTCCACTGTCTTTGCTACACCTCCCTGCTCACAGACAACACACAACAAATGTTTCAGTGTGGCAGAGGCCTATCATTACACACACACACACACACACACACACACACACACAGATACACTAGTGAAACAGTAGACTGCCTGGAGCAGACCCGTATCCATGATGATTTAATAAGATGGCTGCGATTTTTGAATGTCAGCAATTAGTTTGGAGATCCCCTCCTGACCTGTTTGCCGAGGTGTGTCAGTGTGCATGTTCCTGTGCTTAGTGGAGTTGATGGTAGCAGCCGGAGATTGGATTGGTTTATGTGTTCTTTCCCCTACTGGACGGGCCTGACATTTCGACAACACACACACACACACTTCCTCAGGTTCAGTGGTGAGTGGACGACTCAATATCTCCACCTTTCAACTCTGGTTTGATGATGAGACTTTCACAATACCGTGAAAGTTTCATTATAAACTTTTGATTTGTTCATGGCTCCATGCGTCCAACTTTTAAAGGTCACTGTTCGATGGGATTTTCCTCACATCGAATTTATGAGTGTATCATTCATAGTTGTGTTTGTAACCTTATTCAGGTTAAGTAGACAGCCCTATGAAGATCTGCCTGTCATAAACATTTCTTAATTATCCGACTCCTAAATTTAAAGCAAACTATTGATATTACAAGAACAATTCAGAGGACTTAATGCATAGCACTGTCGAGCCAAAACAACTGTAGATACGAGCCTGGCAGAGGTACTGTTTGATCATCTGTTCTGTCTGCCAATCCAGCTCTCAATTCAATTTCAATTCAGTTAATTTTAAGGCCTTTATAGTCACGTGAAACATTTGTTTACATTGATTAAGCAAGGTGAAATTAAAACATCTATAATAAATTGCTAAATTGAAAACAAACTTTAAAATAAACCTGCAAGCGTTTCGGAGTTTCAGCAGTGTGCCCTGATTTGCTCCTCCTCAACCACCTTTTAAAACATCACAAATAAACATTGAGAATAGATTGCAATGGGAATCATTATATTTTTCACAATTTACTATATTTACTATATATTTACTATAACGATATACCATAGTGGCTCACTTTTGCGCCACCCTGTTGGCATGTTGATGGTGTAGACCAGTGCCATTTACAAGAACATCTCTCAGGAATGAGCAAGTTTCTTCTGTGGAAGATATAGGGTAAAGGCATTTTGAAGGTTATATCATGCACTCACTTAGGTACACTTATCTAGTATCGGGTGGGTCTCTCTTTTTCCTCCATCCGCTACATGGTTTGACTCCATGTCTGTCCAGAGAGAGTTTTTCTGCACACCACTGTTTAGAGAGGTTATTTGGGTATCTGTGGCCTTTTTGTCAGCCTGAACGAGTCCTCTGATGTCTCAAAAAAGATTTTTTTTCCACAGAAATGCCGGTCAAATGCTTTTATCACACCAGCTGCACCCAAGAGACTGAAAAGAGGTCAGCTGTTTCTGCGAAACGCTGGAACCACCACGTCTGGCACCAACAATAATGCCACAAAGTTGCTTAGATCACTCGTCTTCCCCATTCTTATGTTTGGCCTTACAGCATAGTAACCTCTTGACCATGTCTCCATGCTATATGTGTTGATTTCAGGACACCTGATTTGCTGTTTGGCTATTTGCATTAACAAGCTGGTGTATTTTCTAAAGTGCCCGGTGAGTGTTGGCTATGTGTAGTAATGTAAAAATAAAATACAAGGGAGCATGATGAGGGAAAATAAACGCAGACAATGTTGTATGTGCTCCACTGGTTGCCATTTCCTCATGGCAACTCTCTGCCTCTTAACACTCACGCACACACACTTTTTCTTTCAGTCTTTGTGTTTTGTCTCCTAACATCTTGTTGCTACATACCCCAGGGGGAAGGTCGGCACAATGAGTTTTCCTTGGCCCAGAGAATATGTTGGCGCGTCTGGCCACTTCATAAATAAAAGATCCATCACATAACGGCCTCACGAAAAAAGGAGCGCATTTTCTGTTCTCTCACCCTAAACGGTTTGTCAGACCTCAGCCGCCCCTCCCCACTCTCTCCCCTTTTCTCTGCCTCTAACTCTTCTCACATTCCATACCCCCCCATTTTCTGTTTCTATACATACTGGAGACTCATGGGATGGCACAGAGGGGCACAGGGAGGATACAATTACACAATGTAACTTTAGAAAGACCCCCCCACCACCACCAAATCTGTAATGTCCTAGACCCTTCAGTGTCAAACAGACAGAGTCGGGGACAAGGGGGCAGAGGATGGAGGAGTAATCGACGTAGTGAAAGGAGTAGGTGTTCAAGGAGTAGAAGTAGAATTAGTGGAAGGAGTCAAAGAAGCGGAAGGAGTAAAAACAGAAGAGGAAGGACTAGAAGTGTCCCTTTGGTTGATGCTTGGCAATGTGGCCTCCTGCTGGTAGGCCCTGTCTGGGGCCTCCCTTGGATACGGCCACAGGTTTACTGGACCCCTGTCTCAGCCCCAATGTTAGTAGGGTCTGTTCTCCTTCTCCATTGTACAGTAAATCCTTGTTAGTCTAAGGAATGCACTCTCTAAGTTGCACTTGTCTCCTGCTCCGTTTTAACTTAGGAGAACATGAGGTCTTCGACCACACCTCAGGAGTACCAGGCTCAAGAGAGTCGTTGCTGCCCCTGTCCAAAGTCCTCCTGGTTGTGTTGCAAATGAAGACGATTTCAGCTGCCACTCCGCTGACCATTCCTCCACTCGTATTGTCCCGGTCCTTGTCCATCTGGTTATGCTTTTGATCTGGATTAGGTTTTATGGACTCTGGACTCAGCAAACCTGCATTTATTAATTGCTACAAAATGTTCACCTGGCACTGCCAGAAGAGGACTGGTCCCCCCCACCGAGATGGTTCCTCTAAGTTTTGGTACCTTTTAGGTTACCTTTTTTCCCTAGTCACTTCGTATCAACACTGTTATTGCTTTCTCCTTTGGGGTTTCAGGCTCTGTGTTTTGTAAAAGCACTTTGTGACCACTGCTGATGAAAAAAGAGTTATATAAACAATGTAATTGATTGACAGAAGTAGAGGATAGAGTAGAAGTAGAGGAAGGAGATGTAGCAGTGGAAGGAGTAGAAGTAGAGGAAAGAGAACAAATTTGAATGGCACCTGTATATATCACAGCATATTCAGGAGTTCCCATGATATACATACAAAGCAATAGTACAAGACCCTAGGAAGTTTCCTTTATTATGTTGTATATCAGGCCAAATTTCACAAATACAGAACAGTACAGTTTAGAATTGTTTTTGTTCTGTTTGTTGACTTGGCCATTGATGTCTGTGTTCTGGCTTTTCATTTGACACCAATGCTACTATTGGTCAATGACCCTCTACTGTCAGAAAACATTCTACAATGTTTAGAACCATGTCTACACAAGCAAATGTTTCATTGTTTTGTTGTGGAACAGGGGTCGGTCCTGTTTTGCACACACTGTCCTCAACCTCTATGGTCTGTTCTAGTTGAAACAGAGATTGGATGCACTGGTTGCTCACACCACACACTTGTCCATACATTAATAATTTCTACCCTGCTCCGTCCAGATTACATCCTGACACTAGTGCTGTCTGGTCAGCTAAAAACATGGCCCCTTGATGCCACGCCCTTCTCCCTTTCCTCATCTTCCTCATCAACTCATCCATTATCACTGGCTGCATGGAAGCATCTCATCCCACATCACTGGCTGCATGGCAGCAACTCATCCCACATCACTGGCTACATGGCAGCAACCCATCCCATATCACTGGCAGCATGGCAGCCACTCATCCCATATCACTGGCTGCATGGCAGCAACTCACCCCATATCACTGGCTGCATAGCAGCAACTCACCCCATATCACTGGCTGCATAGCAGCAACTCATCCCATATCACTGGCTGCATAGCAGCAACTCACCCCATATCACTGGCTGCATAGCAGCAACTCATCCCATATCACTGGCTGCATGGCAGCAACTCACCCCATATCACTGGCTGCATAGCAGCAACTCACCCCATATCACTGGCTGCATAGCAGCAACTCATCCCATATCACTGGCTGCATATGCAGCACCTTAACCCATATCACTGGCTGCATGGCAGCACTTTACCCCATATCACTGGCTGTATGGCAGCAACTCATCCCACATCACTGGCTGCATGGCAGCAACTCATCCCACATCACTGGCTGCATGGCAGCAACTCATCCCACATCACTGGCTGCATGGCAGCAACTCATCCCATATCACTGGCTGCATGGCAGCAACTCATCCCATATCACTGGCTGCATGGCAGCAAATCATCCCACATCACTGGCTGCATGGCAGCAACTCATCCCATATCACTGGCTGCATGACAGCAACTCATCCCATATCACTGGCTGCATGGCAGCAACTCATCCCCTATCACTGGCTGCATGGCAGCACCTCACCCCATATCACTGGCTGTATGGCAGCACCTTACCCCATATCACTGGCTGCATGGCAGCAACTCATCCTATATCACTGGATGCCATGCAGCAACTCATCCCACATCACTGGCTGCATGGCAGCAACTCATCCCATATCACTGGCTGCATGGCAGCAACTCATCCCACATCACTCGCCAGAGCTTCTCCATTCTCTGTAAGAAACCAGCACTCCTGGTCAGCCGTCAAAACTCCCTTTCTCTTTCCTTTTCCAAAACAATTGAGCCTCTGACCAACTGTCCTATTATCTGTTTCAGGACAGTCTCCTAAACTCTATAACCAGTTGGGCTTCAAAAAGAGTCTCTCTGGGAGTCTCTGGCTGTACACACTGTTGGAATGCTTACATTCTGGCAGTTGAGGTGGATAGGTTCGTCGTCTCCACAGGCTCTTTCTCTTCTCTGTAAACGCCATTACTCTCTCATGTATTTCTCGCAAACATCAAGGTAGTGACTTGCTCCTGCAGGCTTATGCTCTACGATATTCATGGAGTGCAACTTCACCCCACCTGTCATTTCACGTTTTTCCTCATCAGTCTACACACATGAACCCCTAATGACCAAGCAAACATAAAGTCACTGGTTATTTATGAACTGCTTTATCTGGTCCTTTAGGTCTTAATTAGGGATATCCCACACCTGGTAAAAACAGCCAAGGACTTTTATTTAATACTTTTTACACCTCTGGTCTGATCTGTGTTTGAGCCTCCCTTGTAAGGCCCTAGTAGACCTCTGTCACATGTGTGATAGAAATTTTCTAATTGTGAAGCAATATAATGATTCAATGTTTGATTTTATATTACATTGGCAGTTATGAGTTTATTTTCATTTCTATGGTGGTTTCATTTAGTATGCTGTGACCTAGGTCAATGAGTAATTAACAGACCTCTGGGTTCTCTGTTTATCTGTTGAAGAGATCAGCTTGACTAGAGAATGACCTGGCATTTGTTCTTTGTTCAATGTGTGACAACTTTGAGTTGGGGGCGTGGTCAGTGAAGATGCTACAAAGACGCCTGTCGTACCTAG
>JACXGJ010003109.1:0-57310 GCA_016801105.1 Esox niger
CACACACACACACACACACACACACACACACACACACACACACACACACACACACACACGTACACTGCACCAACTATGACTGCCATGGTGAGTGTTTGTAGCAGTACTTCTACCAGGTCATATGAGGTAAAGAATTGTCACATAGATACACCAATCAACCATTACACAGCCATCCACGTAATATAAAAAATAATGCATTCATCAGACCAGGCCACCGACTTACATTGCTCCACGGTCCAGTTCTGATACTTACATGCCCATTGAAGGCGCAGTGTTCTCCACAGTTATTGAAAGAAGCTTTTACCGCGCCAATGCCACAAAGGAACAAGATGGTTCAAATTAAGAGACCACTGTAAATTGAACACTTAAATTCCTCACTCAAAACTTTCCTTTCCAACTTTTTTGGAAATGAAAGAAAAAATTGCAGTGGATTTTTTCTGGAGCTGTATATTACCAATTCTCCAAGGGTATGAAAACTTTTGAGCTGTACATACTTTTCAAGTGAAGAATAGTTTTTTACCTAGTTGCCTACTTTGCAAATATAACAATGTAGCCATTTCTTGCAACTGTTTATCAGTCTCTTACATTGACTTGGAAATTTTGCCCTGTTTCCAGATGTATGTAATTGTTCAAATGACTGCAAGGGTTAGGTTTGGTAATGTTCATTTGTTTGTTACGTCGCATGTTTATAAACAGACTAGGGTGAACATGCAGCTTGATTAACACAAATATTTACACAAATATGAAATATGTATCAAGAGCAAAATGCACAGTAGGTGGTGAGGAAGAAGCCCTGACAAAAATTATATTGGAATTTACAACTCATCAAATGTGTAAGCATATTTTTCCGGTACTGCTTCGTGAAGATACAGTATATGGATAATCCCTGGTTCTTTATGAATAACATTGTTTAGACCAACGATTTCATAGAACAAATTAAATGTATAAAACATTCCTGTATAAGTAATGTAACTTATACAGGAATAAACAAACAGTCAATATACTATGTTGTATAGTACTCGCCCACATAGGCTGCTCATTAAACAAAATAGTTTAAGTAACAAACTCACACCCACAAGAGACAATTGCTCTGTGGCCAAATATCTATCAGCTAAAAATCCTCTATGCATTCTACACAAAAACACAGCTTTAAGCATTTTCCTCCCTCCCTCCTCCTGAATCAGATTCTATGCCATAGCACCAGTCTTCCCGATTGGCTGCTGTGAAATCTCTCCAATACTTTTTTCTGATTGGCTGAGAACAGGAATGGGCATGGACTTTGATTAGGAAAACCCATAAATAGGACATGCAGACAGCCAGACATACACAGATGCACCTGCCTTTCTGACTACAGCTGACCTTGCATCCCTGTTCACTGACTCCAACTCTAGCACCACCTCAGCAAGCTCCCGCAGCAGAGTAAACCTTTCCATCGTAGCAAAAAAAAAATTAAGGAGGGTTATTTTGTAACAATTGCAGATCAAGCTGTATGGGAAAAGTCTTAACAAGAACAGAAAAAGAGAGTGCCAATCAACATGTCTCTAGAAGTAAAGGAGAAAACAGAGGTGCGCCTGGTGTTTCTTGGGGCAGCCGGGGTGGGAAAAACAGCCCTGATCCGCCGCTTCCTACAGGACAAGTTTGAGCCCAAGCACCAGTACACAGTGGAGGAGCTGCACAGCAAGGAGTATGACATTGGAGGGGCCAAGGTTACCATCCACATCATGGACACCAGCGGCAGCTATTCCTTCCCCGCTATGAGGAAGCTCTGTATCCAGAATGGTGACGCCTTTGCTCTAGTCTATGCAATTGATGATTCTGACTCGTTGAAGGCTGTCAAGAGCCTGCGAGATGAGATCCTGGAGGTCAAGGAAGACAAGTTCACTCCCATCGTGGTGGTTGGGAACAAGACAGACAAGCATGGTGAGCGAACAGTGTCTAGCCAGGATGTGTTGTCCACTGTGAAACTGGACTGGAACAACAGCTTTCTGGAGACGTCGGCCAAGGAGAACAACAATGTGCTAGAGGTTTTCAAGGAGCTGCTGCAGCAGGCTAACCTGCCCAGCAGACTCAGTCCAGCACTGAGACGACGCAGGGAGACCTTCCCTAAAGACTGCAACAACCCCCCGCCCATGAACAAAACCAACAGCTGTCTCATCACTTAAGACTGAGGGGCCCAAAGAGGTCTAATTGAAGGACCAGGATGGGATCTACAGTAGGTCAGTATTTCAGACACAGCCATGGTTGCTGATGCTACTACTTCGAAAGAGTCAAAAATTGCTTAAGTTCCATTACCCACAAAATCCTGACTCCACCACAACATTCCCTGTAAAGAACACAAGAAGAACAAAATTACTCTTAAAACGGAACCTGAACTGATGTCATGTAACCTGAATGTGGTGGTGTCATTTTTGCTAAATATTATGTGACTATTAGGTTACTCTGGTGGGTTCTCAATTTTGCCTATCTATTATATTGTTGTACAGTTTTACGGTTTATTTTTGTATTGATGTATTGGTGTTAACTCTTAGTAACTGTGAAGATATTTTGACAGTTGTAACTAATTGTGCAAAGGCTGAATGTCATGTTTTTATTCATACAATTAATACAGACATTTATTTTGCTTTTCATAGTAACCAAGTATAGTCTTGAATCACCTCTGCATTATACTTTCAGAGGGTTCAACATGGAACCCCTACAGGGAAAGCCAGGACTTTTTTGTATAGTAAGTTATAATTTTCCATATTGATATGCATTTTTAATTTATATTTAACACTGGAAAGTATTTTAATTTACAGAATGTATTAAAATATATTAGGCAAAGTGTATTGTTTTCTACAAAAATTGGGATTTTGTAAATACTTCATTAACCATACTATTACAAAAATGTATTGTTTTATGTTATCGTATTACCAACTGCTTATCTAATCAATCCAAAAAGAAATCAAAACATAACGTCAATTTCTGTGGAACAAAAGATCTGTATGGAAAAAAAATTGTTCTAATCTTTCTGGATGGAAACAGCATTCCTACTAAGAACCTATGAAGTGTGATTTAAGGCCGGGTGTTTTGTGAAAGCACTTTGTGACAACTGCTGATGTAAAAAGGGCTTTATAAAATAAATTTGATTGATTGATTGATTGATGTACTCCATATATGCAAACATTCCAAATGTCTCAACTCTTGACAAATGTATATAACATCCAAAAGCTTAGTGCTTTTGTTTAAATATCCTTGGCATACAATACTATTGACCCTAGCAGACACTGAGTATAATATCAGGTGATGCTCTGCATGGTCTGTACTGCAGCCATCTTCATTTGTTGGTTTTCATGTCTTTTTAACTTACGTTCCATCTTCAGCAAAGGAAAAGCACGTTCAGTTGGATATAAACCTGGAGATATAAATGAAGAACAATCCACTTTCAGCCCTGAAAAATTCAGTAGTTGTTATGGCAGCACACTTGGGGTTATTCTCTTACTGTATGAAAATGTATGCACCAACTACTTAGTCACTCTGGAAAAGGGCATCTGCTAAATTGTCAGTGTAACATGATTTCATTTTCAAATGGTTAAACTAATGCGTATAAAAAAATAAAAATAAAAGCTGAGAATCTATATTTATACCTCATAGTAACTGATTTCCAAAATAGCCAAAATAAGAGAACTATTAAGTCCCCATACCTACAGAAATAAACGTATATTCAAGACAAAATACTGACTTATATTAGAAATTCCTCTGCATCAAAAATGCAAAAAGTCCAAACAAAACATTAAATAAGCGTACAAACCTTTTCAAGCAGCTTCAACAACTCAACAAGTCTCACTGTGCCCTCTGGTGTTTGGCCTGTCTTAATACATATTACTTACCTTGTCCACTATCACAATTCACACAGTAAGCTAGGTGGCAATAAAGTTTATAACTGGATATTTTTTACAAGAACCTGGCAAGTGCAGAGATGAAATACAAGGGAACCCTCACACTGCCAGACAAAAGACCATTGTTTCTACAGCCCAACAGGTTGTCAACATGTTCCCCCGGTTCCAGCTTTTCAAAAACATATTTGACATCAGAACAGTCCGGATTCTGTAATCCTGTCTTCAGTTATAAAGGATGCAATGTGCAAGTCATGCCCACCTACACATCTCAAAATCTGAAAGAGTTGTATTGCCAAATGAGTTTCACAACAAACTAGGAATTTGTTCTGGTCCATTGGTGCAGCAATTCTTTGTACAGCACTCAGATTACAGGTGATACGCATGCAGGTATCCTGTATGTGCATTTGTGTTTCCCCTATTTCTGATAACTGTTAACTGTTTAGTCCCTTTTAAACCTGTGTGTTTGTTTGTACCTGGGAAAAGGGGATTTTTAGCAAGTTGCCCTTGGCATACACAGCCCATTCGGCAAAGATGGTCTAGAAACACTAGTAAGAACTGAGCAGACCACCGATTTTATTTTTGTATAGTTTAGGAGTGAGCTCTTGAGGCAGCCAAGTGGTTCTTGAGGCAGCCAAGTTCAGTTTCATTTTTTGTGTTCAGCTCAGCCCCTGTCCCCAAGCCATTTACATGTGTTTTTAATAAACATTTTATGTTTGACTAGTTTGGTGGTGTGTGTCTTTTGTTTCCACTGTTCCTTGACACTAACACAATATGCATGAGATTTGTTACAGGTCTCTTTACCATCCTCCCTTGACTCCTAGAGCCATAAGGTGTGTAACAGGCATATTGCGTCTGATCGCAAACAATGCACACTCAGCGGCCACTCAAAGCTACACATATCCATACTCAGGCTTGATCCCCGTTTGGCTGTACAACAGTCTGAATCATTTGTGGCTTAGATCATCAAGGTGTTGGAAACTAGACGGCAACACACAGTCCCTGCACACTATTCGGTCAGACATTCAAGCTGTGAACCTGACATTCCACCTCCTCCCAATGGTGCTCTGTTGGATTGAGATCTGGGGACTGGGCAGGCCGTTGGAGTCATCTGAAGTAACTGTCGTGTTTGTGAATTCAGCTTGAGACAATGCATGCTTTGTGATCGGGCAAACTGTCCTGCTGGGTGTATCCATTTGAACAGTCGTAGGCTCTGGAATGCACATGGTTAGGTATGCTGTACTGTTCACATGATGCACAATTGGTTTTAGGGGGCCAAACAAGATAACAATCCCACCATTACATCATCGCGAGCCTGTACAGTTGACAAAAAAACTGATGATCCATGGTTAATGCAAGCCAAATTCTGAGTCTACCGTCTGCATGTCACTGTAAAAGTCACGATATCTCAGCCATGGCGACATCTTTATAATCTATAATCATCCAGTTTGGTGAACACGTGCCCATGGGGTATTTTCATCTTCTTGTTTTTAGCTGACTGGAGTGGAACTTGACATGGTCTTCTGCTGTTGGAACACATCCGTGTTGTACATTCAGACACCCATCTACTCACAACACTGTTGAGCGGTTATTTAATTATCGGGGGTCTTTCTGTCAGCTTGAAAGTGTCTGACAATTCTCATCTGACCCCTCATTAAGAAAGCGTTTTCGCACACAGAACTGACGCTCGCGGGATGTTTTTGTTTATCGCACCATTCTCTGTAAACTCTAGAGAATGCAGTGTGAAAATCCCAGGAACATGCACCTCTGGCAACAACAATCTCACCACTGTCAAAAGCCTCTTATATCACACATCTGCCCCAGTTCCCTGCTTGGTCCAACAACAACCAAACCACTTGATCGTGTCTGCATGATTTAAAAATCGCAGCCACGTGATTTGCTGTTGGCTATTTGGGTTACTGATGACCACTGACACGACTAGCAGTAGAAACCATTTGGCAGTGAGCCATGTATAGGGCTCATACAAGTTGTTATAAATGCTTACACACAGGTGAACTTTTCTTATCATGACTTATGACAAATCTACGAACAATTTCAGTTATATAGTATCGTTAATGAACAATTCAGATTTAGCATACTGTATGACTTCATGTAAGTATGGACATAAACAGTGATATTCTTCAGACAATGCTTCCATAGTAACAACCTGTAAATGGATTCTAATATACAGTACTGAACACAAATATTTCCCCTTTCCAACCGCGTTCAAAGACAAGCTGCATTGTTTCCCCGGGCCAAAATAAGGAAGTGACCAATGATGTGCGACTCTGTTCTTCCTCTTTGTGTCCTCTTTAAACAACCAGTCGTCTCCCCTGCAGCCGCCAGTTAACACACTCATTAGGGCCTCCGACAAGGACATGGAGGGTTTTCCTAAGGTGAGTACAATTTATACTACATTTGGAAGGGATACTATTGAAAAGATTCCTAAACTTAGGGTATAAAATGTACTGTATGTAATGTCATAGGCTATCCAAATATGTTTAGCTCATTGCCAAGGAACCCCATACTAAATACTGTATAATGTATCATTAATTCCTACATTACTGTAGTAATCAAGGGCATAAATTATACATATTGTTGTTTAGCAAATAAGAAGCTACCTCCAAACAACATCCAAGAATAGTGTGAAATACGCATTAATATAAAACAGTATGCGTTTTTTATTACAATGAAAAACATGTCAGTTACTTGAAATAGACTAGACACATGCATGGTGATTCAACCATGGATACAATCTGCTGCAGCAAGCTGATAAATAAAACTTATATCCTAGAAGCAATAGCATTCTTCTAACCCACACACTCATTTCAGACGCTGAGTCATGTTTTTAGACAAGAAAACCATGAAAAACAGGAGTCCTACTTAATGCTTTGTATGAAGAGCCAAGCAGAACCCAACATTAATTGTCTTGGTCTTACCAAAGCTTAAGCCGTACAACCGTACTCACAACCACAGATGGGTTTACCACAGCAAGCACAACAAACGAATACACCACCCGTGAAATGATCAAAGACTGTGCCAAACCTGATCATAAGTCCAAACGTCCTTTGTTGCGCTTGATACGAGCATGGCACTTGCAGTGCCAGTGTGGGGTTTTTATTTCCAGGAGAGGCCAGCACATGAAAACCATAGAAATATACACACTCACCACTAAGTTGCTCTGGATAACGGCGCATGTTTAATAGTTTAAAAGAAATATTTTTATATCCTGTATGAAAAACTTTGGGGGATTTTACAAATAATCCATGCATATATTCTGAACTAGCCTTACTTCCTCTGGTTAACATCAGCAGTTAACACTGAGAGTTGAAAACATTCTAATAGATGTTATATATATATCTACCTTGTTACCTTGTGTGGTGTAGTAACATGCTTTCTTACAAGTTCCTCCACTCCATGAGAAGTGTCTTTGCCTGTCCCTGCCCCTCAACTTGGTCAAAGCTCCTCAGTGATGATTAGAAACCTGAGTAGTTTAGAACAAGTAAAGGGTCCCTGACTATCTGAACAATGTCTGTCTCAGGGTACACCCTCCATTAGAAGATTGCTATACTATGCTATACATGAACACAAACGTAATGCTGATGTTCTCTGATTAAAGTAGAGACTAAAATGTATGGTGTTATCTACTGATCACTTATGACTGATTGCACACAGGTCACATACACAAAACATTTATAGTTCTGCAATCTGATAAATTGACATACAGCAACATTTCTTCAAGAACTGTTAAATTTCAAAATATGTGGCTGCCCACAAATTTGTATTTCTTTTGTTTGCAATTTAACAAAATCTAAACATCTGAATTATTGACTAAATCTTAGGATGTTGCACAAAGAAATAGCCTTGACAATATTATTGGCACCATTTAGAAAAATATTTCAAGTAGATGATTCTAGTTTATATAGAGACAAGAGCTCATTCTCCTGTTTTGCGTCACTGTGTCCTCCGCAATGACCATGGAGAAAAGACAACCAAAGCATTGCCTGAACTGGTCAGACACCATATTGAAGCAAAGCATAAATCAAGGAAACAAGTCCATCCCCTGACCTTGATATTCCTGTTTCCACTGTACGTAATGTTATCAAAATGTTTAAGCCGCATGTCACTATAACCAACCCTCTAGACATGACAGCAAGATATACACTACAAAAGTTTGGGGTCACTTAAAGTCCTTGTTTTCAAAAGCATATTTTTGGTTCATTGAAATAACATAAACTTTATCAGAAATACAGTGTAGACATTGTTAATGTTGTAAATTACTATTGTAGCTGATTTCTTATGGAATATCTACAAAGGTGTAAAGAGGCCCATTATCAGCATCCATCAGTCCTGTGTTCCAATGGCACGTTGTTTGCTAATCGAAGTTAATCATTCTGAAAGGCTAATTGATCATTACAATTATGTTAACACTGCTAAAAAGTCTAATGAAGTGGCCTTCATTAGACTAGTTGGAGTACTGGAGCATCAGCAATTGTGCGTTCAACTACTGCCGCAAAATCACCAGAAACAAAGACCTTTCTTCTAAACAATTCTTGTTCTGAGAAAGGAAGGCTATTCCATGCGTGAAATTGCCAAGAAACTGAGGATCTTGTACTACATTGTACTACTCTCTTCATAGAACAGCACAAACTGGCTCTAACCAGAAGAGTGGGAGGTCTTAGCAAGAGGAAATATATATTAGTGTCTAGTTCGAGAAGCAGACTCACAGGTGATATGGATAAAGTGTTATGGACAGACAAAACTCTGAGATTTTGTTTGGATCCCAAAAAAGAACATTTGAGCTCTTGCCTATGTCAGTGAGTGCCTTGAATATATGCATGACATCGTGGAGTCAGGAGTCCAAGAAATTTGGACCTTAGTGTCAGCAATGAGTCCATCTCTTAATACAATTGAAAACCTGTATGGATATTTGACAATAGCAATTTGAAGACACCCTTCAAATCTGGGAGAACTGAAGCAGTTTGAGAAGATTGGACCAAACAGGTGCAGGAAGCTCTTCATTGGCACCTGCTCGATTGCAGTCATTTTAAAGACTTACCACATAAGGTGCCAATAATAGTGTCAATGCAATATCTGGTTTTCTTAGCTCATTTTAAAAGGTAAAGATGTATACATTTCTGAATAAAAAAAAATATTGTAAAAAACTGTGGTGACTATATATTTGGTCAATTTCAACATAGATACAATTGTGAGTTTTTTAAAGAAAGTGGGTATAATATGACCTAGAATATTTTAAGGTTCATCTTAACATTTGAGAAAATACCATTGTGAAAAACATTACACACAGTATGGATGCCAACAATTTATTTCTGTTTACAAAAAATTGATGCACAGACCAATGACAGACATTTTCAATTAAGAAATAGTTAAGACATTAAGGAGTACCCCTATTTTCTCCATTAAATCAATTAGAAAAACTAGCTTCTCCCACAGTCTTCCTGTCATTCCACTAACTCTAGTAAGCAATGACGTCAAAAAAAACTATCTTCAACTTTGCATATGCACAAAAAGAGTCTCCCTATATTCATCTCTCTCTGGGTAATTACTAGACAAGTCTTAGTTTCCAATATCTCAAAATATCCTTGCAAGATTCAGTTCTAAGCCCACAAATAGACTACATTTTAGAGTAGACACACATAGGGTAAAGTAACAAATCAATATGGTTTTGGAAAACAGACTCACTCAACATTGCAAGGACTATGTCTCCGAGACTGACTACCTATTCTCGTGTCTAGACAGGTCTAGCAGTTTACCCAATAAAAACATTCTACAGAATAACAAGGGATTGAACATTCACCAATGGTGGTAATGAGAAAGTTCTGACAGTCGGAATGCAACACATTTACAACGAGACTTTACTGCACCAAAAGAAAAAGGCACAAGCATTAAAGCATTTGTGGGTTTTACACACATACAGTAGGCATGCCTCAGAAGCATCTCCCTGAGCATAAGAATCAATCAGCATGAAGTATTCAGACAACATCCCATGGAGGTCAGCTTTGTAAGATTTTCTTTGGAGACACCAAATAGCATTCATCATGACTGCTAAATCCTTCAATGCATGATGTACATAACTTAGTCCTCCTATTAAGCAAGCTGACACCACAATACTGCAAATCATATTGAAGTGTCCATTTGGGACCAATTTCTATATAAAGCGAAACATGATCTCAGCATGCACACGTCAGTCTTTTCCAATGACGAGCAACAACACCATTAAGGAAAGTCTGCTTCGTTAGTAGCTGGTTGTCATATCGCCTTATAATGTTAACGGTCATATCAATTAATATATGCATCCAGTGACATCATTGCACTTTCGGGGTTTCAAATGACGGTTCAAATGTTCCCAATTTCTGGCATAACGGCAGTGTGGCAGACCATAAGTAGAATGTTATTAGATTCAGACCAATTGGTGGGTGATTCCTGGGGCTTAGGTGGGTTGCTGTTCTAAGGCCCTACTCTCAGTAGATTTTGCTAAGCAGCCACAGTGCTCATCAGGCCTGGACTGCCAGGGGAGTGAGGGGGGGAATTCTCCACACAATAAATATTATTGGTAAGACACAGTCAACCTCCTTTATTACAGAGGAATTAGGAGATCGTTTCAGGTTGATCTAATGAAATAATTCCCTTCATACCTGGACACATTGGAGAGATGTTAATAGGTATCAACATTTCTATGGACGCACGTTACTGTGATAAATACATTTCTGGTTTGCCAGACTTTGCAACATGAAAATAACAAACATAACCTAAATATGAATGTTAATCAAACTGTTAGTATTGCTTCACATTTTGTTTCATGGCTACAGAGCCAACTTTTTCAGGACCTTTCGTTTTTAGTTCATCTTTAAAACAAAAGACACAGAGATTCCGAGACTTAAGGTTTATCCATGTTCTTTCGAGGTGGCCTACAGAGTTTTTTTATTAGGTGATTCAAAATTAGAGAAGAGGGTGTTAAACTGTAGCATAGCTCATATATTTTGTACAGAGGGTTGCACTGTGAAACATGACATGCACACAAGCTTTGGGAGGCTAACGCCTGTTTTTAAACAGGGAGGACAACAGATCCAGAAAAAGTTGGATCCGCAGTCACTGAGTTGCTTCTTTTAATACTCTGTTTATACGTTGCGTAACTTTGTGTTGTGCACTTAAAATATGATGGTTTGTAAGAGGACATGTTGGACATTACTCCCCTTTGGCCTAATCCCCTGAACAAGGCTGTTTGTAGAGGTGCTGAGAACAGGGACAGCATGCGTTTCTAGCACTGGGACGAGACGGGGGAAGCGTACTGTGTATCCCTTCAGCCTTTCACTAAACTCCTCACCTCCATCCTGGACTGAACTCTATGTCTCTGGCCCTAGTCATCCACTGTGATGTTGCGGAACAGGTAAGCCATGGACTCCCCGTTGTGGATCCGTCGGATGGCCTCAGCCAGGATCATACTGACGTCTACGGTCTTGATCTTGGGACACTGAAGCTTCTGCACCTCATGAGGGACTGTGTTAGTCACCACCACCTGACAAAACAAACGAGGGTCAAATGCTGAACACAGTCACACTGACAACCATCTTAAAACTACCCTCACATGAAAAACATCTTACCAATTAACTTCATACAAACAATATGTAGATTTCAGTTTCTTTCTGTGGTGAAGTAATGGAAAATACTCTGAGGAACTAAGCAGTTCCCCATAAGAGGCAGTGTAATTTCAGAACCCAGCGCTGCTGCTATCTCACCTCGTCAATGGCAGACTCCTCAATAAGGCGCGGAGCATCGGCTGACAGCAAGCCGTGTGTAGCCATGATGTAGATCTTATAGGCCCCTCTTTCCTTTAGGATTTCTGCTGCAGCCACAAAGTCCTCCACGTCATCTATGATGTCATCCTGGGGGAAAATGTTACATGGTGATTGTCAATTTTTAGGCCATTTTTTTAACAATAGTTATTTGGTCTTTAGTAAACACAGTAAATGTAACTGTAAAATTGCTTTTATTTTTTTTTAAACACACAACCCAAAGATCTTACAACAATGATGGCGATTCTTCCTCCCACATCGCCTACAACAGTGATCGGGGGCTTCTCCTTGGCCATCATTACTAGAAAAGACAAACAATACAAAATGGTCATCGCTACAGACATTACACACAGTAATTGTAGACGATGAAAGAAAAAATATTTGGATAAATTTCAAGAGTAGATTGGGTAAAATGGGTAAAGAAATTAGTTTCCCACAGTAACAAAAATACATTTTAACTGCATTCACTGATAATATTTTTTCATCTGTAGTCAATAGTTGGTATTTCCACATCATTAAAAAGCAAGGGATGCAAATAGGAAAATCAGGGTCAATTATCTGAGGAGTTCTATCAATTGTCCCCACCCTTATAAATATAACTGGAAAGCCAAACTTGTCACAGCACATACCATGCATGCAGAATCACAGTGACTGGCCTTCCTCCCAGAATACCCAATCAGAGGCTGCTATTGAATTTCATCCACAAAACAATGTCTACTCAGACAATTGGCAACAGTTTACATAGCAATATGCACAACCTAATCTTGTTGTTACTCCATAACAACTGATAGAGGCAGACAAGCACTGACGGGGTCATCACAAGCTTGTTAATGTTCCAGATCTTTCTTATTGAACATCACTGGTGTAATTCAATGGCAAAAGCACACAATAAGCAGATGGACAATCAGGTAATTGGGGGAATGAAAGCTAGAGAAGAGCAGGGAACACCAGTACATGCTTGTACCACATGCCTTCCTCACAGAGGACAGCACCACACTCAAGCAATAAGCACTGGAACATGTCAGTTTTTACAAAATGCATAAACGCTAGTCACTAGATTCCAAACCTTCCGCAGCTTTAAAAATGTAATGATGAGAATTTTTCCAGATGAATATTTCAATAAATGATCTAACAAAAATATAATTCCACATTCACTGGCTGCTGATGCACTTCTTGGATCTGAGTGAGACAAGAGCTCATCATACAAATAAGCCACCAATGCAAAGAAAACACCACCAGGGTATTCAGTTTGTATAAGGATATAGCCACTAATATCAATGCGATGGTTGGAGGGCATAATTATATTGATTTGGGGTGTAAAGCTGTAGCCCGCAGGTTTGAATGAGCGACAATGGGTAAACCCAGCATAACGCTGACCTTTATAATGACCTCACTGTGTTGTAATGGTCTGTGCCTAGCACAACACATAGGAACAATATCTTCCCATCCTCCCAACCCTAAATTGATCTTTGATTTAGAGATTGAAAGAGATCATAATTTATTAGGCCATACATCAAAGACATGCACCATTGTTATCAAATCATGCATGCATTAAGGCCAGCTGTCAACTCGTCTCCTGGAGCGGTTTCAATAGGGAAGCATGACATGGTGATTGGCCAGATGACTCCAGGTGAATAAAATGGAAATAAAAAAATACAAATATGTATCAGGGAGAAAAGGTTCCATCAGACAGATGATGGAAGACATTCTCACAGAGACAAATGGAGGGCTTTAGACCATCTTGCAGAACAATCTGAAGTCCCTGACTCTGACAGCAGCTCTCGGCTGGAAGGACGAATGAATCACTGATCAAATCCTTGAGGATTTCTTCTAGACTACTTCTGCTTTAAGGGTACCAACATGTGTCAGTACATCCACTAATGTGCGGTGTTAGACAACTTAACTCAAAGGTAATTTACATTTACCCATTCAGCCAGCATTTTCTATGCTTTCTTCCATCTCAAATGAGGATACTGTACTTAAGACTGTGAGCAAGATGCTTTGAAAACCCATAATCACTACATGCACGCATTGAGGAACCATTTGGAGTGGAACCATTTGGTGGTCAAAAGCGAGTTAAATTTATGGTCATACTTGGGAGCTCTATGCCAGGGAACGGAGCTTGTTGTTTGCCTGCTATTATCAACAAATAAACACCACATTAACACACATCCACAGAGACCCGACATAACACGTAACAAAGACATGAAGCCAGGACTTGCAAAATCCTCCTACCTACATTCAACTAAATATTTCCAACCTGTTTTACTTAGAAAAGAATGTGAAACTATTCCACTATTACTTAAAGCTTAAACTTTTTATGCTTTCAATAAGAGGATTTTTCAAGTCAAGAATAATAAAATAAGTAAATAACACAAATGTTATTACAAACAGTAAAGCTGAAGAGGGACCAAGCTAGAGTTGAGCCAAAAAATTATCTGGAGTTATTTGTCAATGACAGACTAGAAGTCTAAACACATCTGCTGCTATACCTGCATTTCAGTTGCACAGGCTACCTTCAATTCGCCTTCATTGTACATTCAGAATTGCAATTTGTACTCGCATTTGCCTTCATTGCACATCTATACATCCCACTAGTAACATACATTATCATAACTGCACAGTTCTTGTAATGTTCAATGACAAAGTTGAATCTTTTGTCAGAGCCAGCAAATTATAATGTCTTACCACAAATATACTGACATCAAAAATTACATTCCTGGTAGTGTTATTCTCCCAAAATGAAAGAGCAGTCCATTTAAAACATGCAGGTCCTGGTAAGAATGCTAAATTAGTAGAGCTGTGTATAACTTGCATTAGGATAGTACATTATAGATCATTTAAAACAAATCAGGTGTTAAAAGGTTCTCATTCAATCTGCTAGTTCATAGATTTTAGGTGTTAAAAGGTTATTTTACATTTATGCAATCAAGCAGACACGTTCATGCAGAACAACTTCTAGTAGACAGTGTATACATTTCTCCTCCCACGGGGAGAAGAGGCTGCTACCAGCCACCACCCATCGTCTCCAATATGAAGCTGTTAGTGCTTGAATTAAGTCCATGATGAGGATTTGAACACGTGTCTTGGCGTGAACATTTCACACCAGTAACAGCCTGACCAACACTAAAGAATGTGCAAGCTACAAATTACAACAAAAGGTTGTAATGAGCTGATCAGAGCAGCTACAGCTGTACCGAACTAGTACAGGGTAAAGGGCTTACATGGCAGCTCCAGCCCAGGGTGTCCTGAGGTGTTACGGACACAGGGGGGAGAGTGTCGTCCGTCAGCCATGTCAGACTCTGAACACTGAGCCTCTCCGTGCATCACTGCCAGGCCCAGACGCAGCCGCTCTGCATAGGACTGAGCCCTGAAAAACGAAAGCAAGAAATGTAGCCACCCCTTTACACGACTGACATTAGATGATTACCCTCCAGGGCTCTGTATCTAAATGATTACCGTTTGGCAGCTGATGGGGACTTGGCAACAATAATGGCGTTTCTGTAATCTGGGACCTATGGGGAAATAAGAGCAGACCACATTTACATGGATCAGGCGGCTGTGTCCTCTTTGTACAATCGTACGAACTGACAACCAGGCCCAACATATGAGAGCAACGGGCAGATGGTCACCTCCTCCTGGATGTATTGGAGGAGGAACGGGGAAGCACGCAGGTTATCCACGGGAAAACTGAAGAAGCCCTGGATCTCCTTCTGATGCAAGTCCATAGTGATGATGTGAGTTAAACCTGGAAGAAGACGAGAGAACGGAGGAGGAAACATCCCCCTAAAGTCACACGTTTAGAGCCAAGGGCAACATAAGCTGTTAAACTGTTGACACTCACGTACAGACTACATACCGGCTTTGGCCAGCATGGAAGCCAGCAGTTTACACACTATGGAACCCCTTTTCCTCATCTTGCACTGTTTGCTGTAGGGGAAGTAAGGAATCACCCCAATTATGTTTTTGGCACAGGAGGTCTTGAGGGCGTAGGCCATGACCAGTAGCTCCATAATGGCCGTGTTCACATCTCTGGTTAAAACAAGGGAAGGGTGTGTTGATGGTTTGGTCAGTACAGATGCAAGCGGAGCAGCTCTCCAGCAGAGGGCAGCAGCATTATGCTCAGTGCTGCTTGTCATGTCAGATGACAGAGAACAGCATGACTGTTAGTCACAGTGTTTTTCATTCAGTCATGATGATGTTGCCAAGGCTGGATTAATTGTGTTTGGAAGTATTCAGCGCTTGGCTACATCTGGAGAATGTTGGATTTTGGTCTCATTAGAATAAATAATAAAATCTTCTTGATAAAAGCTCTTCTTGCCTGGTTGGCCAAATAGCCAGACCTAGGGAGTCTTCGTGGTTCCAACTTCATTACATTTCAGGATGGGGTCCATTGTGAAATGTAAATAATTTTGCAATTGTTTGATAACCCTCCCCAGACTTATGCTTAGACAATTCAATCTCTGTGGTCTATGGAGATTTCCTTGGACTTCTTGGCTCTGACATATATGGTGAAGTTTGGGAATTTATATAACCAGGTGTCTGCCTTTCTAAATCATGTCCAATCCATTGAATATGCGATGGGGGGACTCCAATACAATTGAAAAGCCATTAAGGATTATAGAAATGGCACAGGATGACCAATTTGGAGCATCATGGCAATGGGTATGATTACTTATATGTGTATATGATTTTTATTTTTTTCAATGGACTGGCACAAATGTTTAAAAACATATTTTGGCATTCTCGTTATAAGTACTTATAATTCAGTCTATAAATTCAGTCTATAACAACAAAAGGCTGAGAAAGTGAATGTGTCTGAATACATTTTACCACAGTATACATCTGTGTCACAGAGAAGTTTGAGAAGACTGGATTATTCTGTCTACTTACCTAGGTATGGTCTGGATTATGAAGATTGTTTGGCCACGAACCGATTCTTTCACATCAACTCTTGTTTCTATCCAGGACAATTAAGTAGATTCACAGAAACGTGTTAAATCAAATCACATTTGTTATGCAAATCCTGGTTCAGAGGCCTCTCCTGGTTCACATGAACAGAGGAAACAACCCTTAAGGCACAAAAAACACACCATTGTGATCAAAGAAGACCAATTTCTCAGAAAACAGATGCCTGTTTTCCAAACAGTTAAAGTGGGATAAACAAATAAGCTGCACCTTGTTTTGCATGGCAGGGAGAGTGACTGAGTTTCAACCTTTCAACTTACCTCTATTTGACTCTTGATAGACCACAGACTTGCCCAATTCAACTCCCAACCGTCTGTGGAAAAACACACCAGACAAATCTGTACAACATTTGATAATTTGTGGGATCTTCAGGGCTCTGATCCTTTTCTCTTGGCTTTACAATTCTTAATTGGATGTATCAGTGAAACTTAAAACATTAGCTTAAATCAAAGCAAATGCAGCAGTTATTGTGGTGTTATAGTGGACACTTAAATAGAGCGATCAAGATGCTTCAACCTATTCATTGATGATAGAAAGTGAGACATCTCTCCACAAATGTTTTTATATAGTATACACAGAAGTGTCCAGTGTCCTTACACAAGGCATTCATGAAAGATATCACTGAATTCATCTTATAAAAATAATGTAATTGGACCAATTGTTTTATGATAAATATTTTTTAGCGGGTGTGCTAAATCATTTGCTGTTCCACCAACTGAAACACTTATTATGGAGCCCTGATTTTCTCATTCAGATTTAGATATTTCCCTGACTCCTCTACCATGTGATTCCCAACCAATATTGACTAATCCGTCACAGTGGAATTCTCAGCCAGTGGGAAAACTCCCTCCCCACAACTAACCATGAAGAGTTTAGCTAGATTAAATGTAATTGATAACAGACAGTTACCAGTTTTAGACAGCCATATTAGACTTCAATCCCCAATTAGGGCCGTGTGATTTCTGGATTTACATTACATCCCCACCAACCATCAACTCATGATGTAATTGTCTTATTAATTCATTCAAATTGTTGTGCGGTGTGCACGGAGGGAAACATTTGTTGGAATAAAGCAAGTCATTCATTAACTCCTGAAAAACAAAAGAAACAGCCTACGCATGGGTAGAAACCAGTCATGTTTTTCGCTATATTTTTCCAGATCTGCATTCAACTATAAGGAAACTTGGGAACTGTATCACATTTTCAGAACCTCCCGCCCTCTAAAATCATAGCATTTTTCAGTTTCCTGACTTTCCCAGCCAAAACGTTTAATGATATCATATATTGAATATGATCAAGTATTAATCATTAACTTTTATTTTTATAGTGTGTGTGTACAAACACCATTTAAAATCCAACAACAATTTATTTTGTCCCCATTATTTTAGGACACCAAATATATTGGAAAAATTCTGGCTTGACGGGTGTGTTCAACAAAATCCGCATAACATTACTGTCAATGTCAAGTCATGATTCTAGGCACTGCATTTGCCTTTGGAGTCTGCTATTAGTGTTTGTCAATTAGGAAATCAAGGAAGCCCAAAGAAAGTTGAACAATCCGGGGGAAAAACTGAAACATAGCCAAAACCTAGGCTAAGTACCAAAAACAACAGTTAAATAGATTATTGGAGAGGAAAGCACCGGTGAGTTCAACATCTCAAATGTACCGTGGTAGGCCAAAGAATACCTGTACTGTGAATGACTGAAGAATGTTTTACCTAACCTAATCCGGTAAAAAACCTGAATAACTGACCATTAAGCAAATAGGGTTAAGTGCCTTGCTCAAAGACAGATCAATTGGTCACCAATAGGTCATCTTGTTGGTGTAAGAGGCCCAATGCTTAAACTGATAGGCTTTCTGCCACACAGTATCACGACAGTCTCATTCCCTCTCTCAGAAATAGATTTGGCACAGGATGTATGTAAATAGAGACACTGCATTAAAAAAATGCTCAAATGGGTTTGAATGAATGCCAATCAAAGTCAATTTTATTCTGAGAAGATTTGAGGATTTGGTTAACCAGGTTATTGGGCTCTCAACCAGACCTGTTGTCTGAACCTCTGAATACTCAGCTTTAATAAGCCAATGGACAAAGACTTGAGGATGACTTGTTTCACCCATAGACCATACTGGTGATCTAAATAAAATCTGAAACTGTTGAACAACTACCTGGCATAGGACCCTATACTCATAACAGGTGGGACACAAATGGACAAAGAATGCCGCATTACGACACTGGTGTGTAGAAAGGCATCTTGGAATGCAAAAATCATCTGCCTTTGTCACAGATGGATCTTGGCAGAAAACAACCAGACCAGGTTCCAGTTCTATGAGCGATAAATAAAAAACTAACTAGGCCTACCGACATTTGTCCAATAGAAACTCTTTACATGAAAGGTTTAACAATGAAAACACCACTTGGCAAACTGAAGAACTCGCTGTTGGTATACTTTCCATACTAACATTTGACTATTTTATGACACTTTGAGTACAGTTTCTCATGAATGACACAGCAGTACAGTCACTAACTAGTAGTTAGACATTAATGTTTAGTTTAAGTTGGCTACTTCTCGCTCACCATTTGATGTGAGGCACAAGGATGTTTGTTGTGATTGAATGACAGACACAGAAACACCCACATCACTTCACAACATCAAACCAACTCTTGTTTCAGTCATGGCCACTTGCAATTCTTTATGACCAAGATAAACTGTGAGGCCAAATAAGGAAGTTGAACCAACCTATACCTGACTAATGAATGAAGATACAGCACAATGGGTATTCCCATTCTATAAAAGTTCAATCATCATTCTCTCCCCTACGTGACTCAGTGAGCAATATGTGACTGTGGAGATAAAAGTGTAGGTAGACTTGTGGTTTATTTTAGAGATCCACACCAGTAAATACACTTTGCTTGATAAGGGCTTAAGAAGGACCACCTTATTTTTTTAAATCCCCAGGACGATAATGTCTGTAGATTTAAGATTTACAATGTGTAAAAATGCAGTAAACGAGCTTCAATTTGAAAATAAACAAAATATGGGTAACGGGTAACTAGGCAAGGTACATTAGGGTTGTAGTATACTGAAGTCGCTTTTTTTCCAAATTTCCCAGTGTTTTCATGTTGTTGTCTAGCAGAAAAGCAGCTCATGAACTCAATATTAAAACAATATTCCTGCCCTGTATATAGTCAAATAACTGTCTTCATTTGTGGCCATGTACCTGCAAACCCAGTAGGAAATTAGCTACTTTTAGCTTGCTAGCTAATGTTAGCTATCTTAATAACATGCAGCTTTGTGTAATAACAAAAACATATATACATACTCGGTTATCTTCTTGGCTAGTTCTGTACATGCTGCAGTGGAATTGGCAGAGAAGACCCGATAACCACTTTTAGGGACATTCATTCTTCTGGCAGCTGGTTGTCTAGCTAGTACCCGTGTAAACTGCTAACGCCGTAAGCTAGCTACTGTAGCTAGCTATCCTCTTCGTAACAACCACTCACTGGCAGTTCACTAAAACTTGCTAGTAACGGAGAAACATGCAGCGTACACGTGCAAAATGAACGTAACTACTGTTCGACTTTAAATTCTGTATGAATATGATTTCCCCAAGAGAGTAAACTAGAAACTACTACTCTAGCCGGCTCCTTGCTTTACAGACTGGTCTGCCTGACGTATAAAAAGAAGCAACATTTAGTGGATCCCTATTGACTCCTATTATTGCCTTCAAAATAAAAGTACTTAATTATTGGGGATTTCGCATCAAGAGGGCCCCAAGAGGCCCCGTGTTCAATCTATTTTTCGGATTCTCCTCCCAAACATTTTAAGAAAGTGTCGCAGTTCAAATTTTATAACATATGTGACCGTATGGTGTAGTGTAACTCTAGACAGCATTGATGATATTGATGTTTTGTGTCACTTCCATTGACTTGAATGGGTTTTCTTCAATGGGATGTCTTTATTCATAAAGTGCAATTTCATCTGCTATGAACGTTCACAAATGAATTAGCAATGGTTAGTTATGTGATTAGTTGAGAAGAGTCCACCAGAGTGCAGTTAAGGTGTTTCACCTCAGGTTAAGTACACCTTCCTCTAGGAGGTCCCAAAGTTGTTAGTACAATTCCTAAAATTGTACTAACCAATTCCTAAAAGGAATAAGGCTAGCCTAGTTCTGCTGGCCCGCAATTAGAAAGGATGAATGTTGTTGCCCAGGCTGGATCTGATCTGCAGTTTTTATGTAATGCGTGTGTAGAGATGTGTTGTCTGTTTACTTGTTCTCGAAACTAACAACCAAACCAAAAACAGGTATAACAGGGTCACTACTTTACATTCAACAGGTTTAAATAGAGATGATTGTAAATGGCTAGCTAATAGCTATAAATCATTGAAAACAATGACAAATAAAATGTAAATCTTGCACCTAACATATTTTTTTATTAATGTATTAATGCTCAGTGTTTTTGCTCAAACCACTGTTTATATTTCTTTTGTATAAATTATTATTACAAATGTCTTTGTTACGAAACTTACTTGACAATGCAGCTCTTTCTGATTCTGACTCAAATCACGCCATGGCTGATTCCACTACACTATGTGAACTACACTAAGTAAATCAAATCGAGAGGAATTTGTTATTTGTCGTGCAGTTCCTCTATCTCAATATTACCAAAAACAGTTTTACTTTAGGCTTGCTATAATGTAGCTACTGAAGCTTAAAGACAGTAACGTCTTAGTCTTGCTATACAGTACCTAGTATGAAACAATAACTCTAATCACTCTGTGGCTGGTTCATTTCTTTATAACTGTTGAAGAGCTAACACCTACAACATCGAGAGCAATATGTTCCTCATCGGTGCAGTTCACACATCGCAACAAAACCGTAAACAGTATGTTAGGCTTACAATAAAGGAACTATTGAAGTTTGTAGCCAGCAACGTTTTAGTCTATTCTGAAAATATCCTATTGTTTAATGTGTTTTGTCTGAAGCGCGGATCAAACACCTTTCACCTACGTGGCAATCCGTGTCTATTGCCACTACGCTATTTAACAATGGGTAGTAAATAAGCAACTCACTCAGTAAGAGACATTCGATCTTCTTGGACGACTTTACCTTCGAGGTACGGCAAACACTACTCAATGAATAAAAAAACAATGGAATACATTTCTTAAAAAGCACGCGCGCATCAGGGGTAGTCTATAAGAGCATTTCCAAGGCATTGAATATTCCCTAGGAGCACAGTAATGTCCATTATTAAAAAATGTGTTTATAGTACAACTAATCAGACTACAACAAGCAGTTGACAATTATAAAGAACGCTAGTATCTGTGGAAGATTTTTTTACTGCCTTGTTACAATTTTTATAATTTTTCATACCAAATGTAATCTCACACTTGTGATTCATATTTTACTAATGCAATTGACTAATTCTGTGTGTCTTAGAATTTTCTCATGTAGGCATGAACAAACCAGCTACATAACTATATAACTGATATATATATATATATATATATATATATATATATATATATATAAATAGATGTGCAATATGTGTAATTTTCACTTCAAAAGTATTGATAAAGATAACTTTTGTAAACAAACATCCTAAAAGCTTATACTGTGGACTCAGAAAATACTGAGGAATGGATTAACACCTTTAGCTTCACTTGCTGGTGTTGCTGTCTTTGGCTGAAAAAAACTTGATATAGCCACTTCTTGTAACTGTCTATCAATCTCTTACATTATCTGGGAGGAAACTTTCCACAGATCCTTTTTGCAGCATTTTTTCTTCTCTGTCATGTTCAAGGTCTTTCTTACATGCACTGCCCACTTCAAATCCACACATAACATTTTGATGGGATAGAGATCTGGGCTTCCATTCCATAACCCTAGTTTGTTCTATTTGAACCAATGTTTTGTAGCTTTGCTTGTGTGTTTTGGATCATTGTCCTGCTGCAAGATCCATTTACAGTTCAGCTTAAGATTTAAGATAGATGGCCTCACACTCAAGAATGCTCTGGTACAATATACAATTAATTGTTAACTCAATGATGTAGTTCTGATGCAGCAAACCATCCCCAGACTATAATGCTGCCACCATGCTTTACAGTTGGTATGAGGTTATTCTGTTCAAAGGCAGTGTTTACAAGTTGCGTGGCATTGTAGCCAAACAACTCCAAATTTAACCCATCTGTCCAGAGCATAGTGCTTTTTGTCTTTCCACAGGTATTAGTCCAGTCTTGATATATTTTTTCAGAGTCTTTACCCCTCCTGACCGCCTTTGTACACCAACTTCGGGCATTCTCCTTCTGACAGTGGACTCATGCACTTTAACATTGACTGTGGTAAGACAGTCCTGCAAATCCCTTGATGTTACCCTGCCGTTTGTAAAGGATTTCATGAGCATCGTTCGGTCAGCTTTTGGCCTGGATTTGGTTGGATGACCTGTAGATGCCAAAGATCTTGCTTGATTTGTAGATGATCCATCAGTACAGTGTATTAATATACTTCAAATTGCTTGGAAATTACTTCCCAGACACTGGTGTTTAAGAGTAACAAAATGTCAAAGTTTATCTTCTCAGGTCCTCAGGTGGCATCAATAATGGTCACTCATGAGCTGGCACATGATATAGGCTGCTCCGAACACCACTTAAACACAGACAAGTAAGCACACACACCCATGCCCACACAACAGTTTAACAAGACCAGGGAATCTAACATCAACATTTTAAAAAAGGTTAAAAAAATTCAACTTTCCAAGGTGTGGCGTTTTTCGGGTCTGTTGCCAAAACACCAAATACTTCCTTTTGTGAAAACAAATTCACCAAAACCTTTTTGTAACTAACATCAGAGTGTTCAGACATACTTTCTTTTATTATAATTTATTCCACTATCTTTCATTCCTCTTTCATTTGGGGTACAAATGGTCATTTTCTTATAGAGATTACTGCTTACTGCAATAAAGTGGCATGTGTAAGGCTTCAGATTCTTTTTTCAGCAGTTACTTAAGATCCTAAATTATCTGTTGTGGCAGTGTGGTAGATTGGCAGAATTGGACTGGATTCCTTTTACAATCAATGTAGTTACAAGTAGTCAAATATTGCTTTTCAAATAAGCTCTATACACACATTTCTCAGTTGCTTCCAAGCTTTCAGGGACATACTAGGAAGTACAAATTAATTCTCATGGCCAGATTTTGGCAATTGTATGAAATGTACTGGGATTAAAGTAGCTTAACAAAGGAATATTTTTTGTTATGAAATATTAGCATGTATTCTGATCACTGCACTTTCTATATATTTTGTTTTCTTACAGACATTCAACATTTATATTTCTGCCATTAATCTACACCCAAATACCTCAAATTAAATGTGTTTGTTTGTCATAGGGTCATAGAAAACTGCAATGGCTTCCCTGCTATAAAATATTTTTTGACTTTATGGACACAGAACATCTGAATAATCACAACAAGGCACTGTCGGCCTATTGTTGGCTTGTGTGAAATGCCTGAACTGTAAGTAGAAAAATGTACCGTGTTCTTCCTGGGGCCAGCCCTCGATAACTGCCCTGGCTGGCCCTCATAGGATCTGCAGAATCAGGTCACAGCCTGCCAGCTCGGCAATGCTGAATATTGATTCCTTATTGCTGCCCTAAAGACACTCTATGGGAATGTCAGGATGCTGCCATCGAGCTGGTCCATAAAGAATGCCGGTGGGAATACACACCAGGCCGGCTGTTCAGGCTTGATACCCTCCTCATAGGTAGCACTACCTTTATGTGTTTACTGCCTCCAACTCTACCTCTACTGACCGTCCCACAGGTCAATACCAACAAGAGCTACCCAGCATTCCCTAAGGGGGCTGCCCCTGTGATCCTCCTGCTGTGTGGCCACTGCTAGCATTGCTACTGCGGCCTTGCTATTTCCTGATGTGAAAACCGCTCCCGTCACTGCAGTGGGTCTGCGTACCCTTCAGCTGCAATGGCTAAAGCTCCTTCAGCTTCTGGATCCCAGTCAAAATATTTAGCTTGCACCGATCTAATAGCATCAATATCATGCCAGAGTCATGTTATATGACCTTACATTTCCTCTTGCAATGACTTGAAATAACCTGAAGAGGTCAACACAGTCACGTTTGATTCAGACAAGAAAGAACTGACTAACATCGGTCCTAACTTGTCCACACAGCAGAATCACTAACACACTTTGTTTTTAGTGATCATAGGCAGGAAAACACTTTGCAAGTTATGTCTGTAACTGATGTCCACTCCACTCAAATTAGATATTTTTCGAATTCCTTAGGCATCCATTTTTGACTGCCGTTAAGGTGGCCAGATTATTGACAGTTTTAACCTGTTGAAGGCAGTGCTGCGTTATTTTCATTATTGGTTCTTCTGTCTCATCAGCTGCTTTGGCTGAGATGTGAGATTGCGTTAAATAAAAAATGTGGCTGCTATGGTCTTGGCACCTGCGATCTATAAAATGTGTCTTACACTGTGTCTAAACAGGCAGTGTGTGTAATCTAAGCCTACACGAAGATAGCAAGGCTACACGAAGATAGTAATAAGGACAAGTGCTTCATTTGTTATATTTGTCAAGCGGCAGCATTGCATGCATCACGATACGAGAATTAGACAGTAAATCATTCTGTGGCCTTTCACAACCCTGTGATGTTCAACATACCTCATCATATCATCTCACCTGTAGCTTTTGAAACATCTAGTTTTCTGACTAGTAGTGTAGGTACCACAGAACACAATTGTGCGAGTCCATGAGGGTTATGATGGCCTTTTATTGTAACATTGTGCAAAAAGCAGAAGTGGCAAATTCATGCTCGGGCTTGTTATACAGCACACTGCCCCGCACAATTTTTTATTGGAAAAAACAACATACACAGCCAGCAAACCTGTCCATGGTTGTTTTTTGCTGATTGGGTTATTGCAGGTGTACTATATATTTTCAAGTGTCCGTTACTGTATTGAGTTTGCAAATTCCGCAAGGTACATATCTGGCAATCTCTCCATCTCGTATTAAAAAGCATGAATGTAAAACTGCCCTCTCAATGGACAGCCTACATCTTCACTGATTTCTTTGGATGGAACTGTTAAGAATTGAACCCCCAAATCAAATGTATCATTATTATTATCCATTCAAGTGAACACATTTTCAAGTGAATGTGTAAGTGTGTCCACATTTTTGACTGGTACTGTATTTAACTTAATAATAATTATTATTATACCTTAATTTCAACAAGGAACACAGACTGAGACAAAGGTCTCTTTAACAGCTAAGCCCTGCATATACATGTTTACAATTACAGTTGAGGTTCAATAATTAAACACAAACAGGAAAAAACACAGATGTCAGACCAAACAAGATGCTCACAGATGTCAGACCAAACAAGATGCTCACAGAGAGCACAAGACAAAATGCAATGCTATAAACAAAGGTGTTATTCCCTCACTGGCCTCAGGTTTTAAGTGGATATTGAGCCTGGCAAGGTGTGTGATGTCCCTCAGGTGTAATAAACTAAAGAAATGCAGCGCACTTGTCTTCACAGAGTGGAAACAGTACTCAGAGCATACATGTATCTCTCACAAATACATGGAACCTACTTTTGGCATATGCATCCAATACACAAGTGTCTTAATAATTATGTAGTTCAATGCTGCTCCTCATCAATTCCAGCCCAAAAAGTAAGGAAGTAAAGAAGAGGATTGTGAGGTATTAAGGAAACCTATAATAATGGCACACCTCTAAAATGTTTCTAAAACACAGTCTTAAAAAACTATGGAAGGACTGCAAGACTTTGTGAGAGGAATAGTCTAAATTTAAAAGATTACCTTGACAACAATTAACATGGCAAGCATCCTCAGGGGGAAATCATATCTACTTTTTGTGGAGGAATACTGGACAGTATGTTCCATTTCAAGCAAACCTTGAGCCTGTTGAGCAATGCTCTTTATACCTGTTTATATTTATGAGCAAACATAAAGCTTTGTCAAAAGCATATCATTCTGACAAATGCCTATGACAGTTTTCACACACAGTACAAACAGACAAAGGCATAAAATAGGCACACCAAAATCAGTGAGGAGGGAGAGGGAAGAGAGAGAGTGAAGAGAGAGAGAAGGGGGGAATGTTATAGAGGTGGGTGGCTCCTCCTCACTGTGTGTGTGCATTCTCTTCCTCTGGCTCATTATTCTGTTCCTCACACATTAACTCACTCATAAAAGGCATTGAAGGGGGACCAGAGGGTCTCTCGGTAAGAGAAGAGAAAGATAAAGACATCTGTTTGAACCAAAGAGACTGTGTAATCAAAGGGAAGTTGGTTCGGTGTGGTGTTCTTGGGGTCTCTCAACAACGGTCTTCTGTACAAAGCTCCGTGCGGTACTACAGGACTTCTGAATGGAGCAGCAAGATGTAAAGGCGGATCGCCTGGAGCGCCCAGATCCACTCTTGGACTCAGAGAGGGAAATGATCCAGGATACCTGGGCCAAAGTCTACCAGAACTGCGATGATGCTGGTGTGGCAATTCTGATCAGGTAAACTCGAACTATGTTCTATTTCCCTTGTTTTTCATCTAAAATGCTTTAAACATATAAGTCATCACACAGTTTTAGACCTGCACAGGTGCACACTTCTGTAGAAGAACTTAAGGAGAGCTGGTAATTGACCAACTAGCCAAACACAGAACTTTGGCCCCAGGAAGAGTGGCTGGTGCCTTTGGACTGAAGCTAATGGGGACCCTAACTTAATCACACATCTTATTGTGTCTGACTTGCTACCACACACGCACAGCTGGTAATTTCAGTTCCTTGAGCAGCTGCAAGAGCTGCTGCCACTACAGGGAGCAAAGGTCTCAGCTGCATGTTGTTAACATATGGGTGGTTATGACTTCAGTGTGTCGCCTTCAATCAGGCTTATTTTAGAACCATTTTATTAGACTATTAACATCGAAATTGCAACATGCCATTTTACGTTGCGCCTTGCCTGCTTGAGTATAATAAATAAAATAAAAAATATATCAACTGAATGCAACCCCATTTCCCAAAAAGTTAGGATGCTGCGTAAAACTTTAACAAATACAAAATGCAATGATGTGCAAATCATTTAAATTCTATATGAAATTGAAAATATAACGTATCAAATGGTAAAACTGAGACATTTGACTGTTTCTTGAAAAATATATTTTCACTTTGAATTTGATGCCAGCAACATGTTTCATAAATGTTGGAACAGAGGCAACAAAAGACTAGAAAAGTTGTGTAATGCTAGAAAACTTAACCTGGTGGAATATCTCACATCTAATTAAGTCAATTGGCAACAGGTCAGTAAAATGATTGGGTAATAAAAGGTAATTCTAGATAGGATGGGCCTGTCAGAAGTGTAGATAGGGAGGAGTTCACCACTACGTGAAAGACTGTGTGAGCAAAAAATGCACCAATTTAAAAAAAAATGAAAATTTTATAAAAATTAAATTTCTCATTGTAAAATTGCAAAGCGTTTGGGGATCTCATCATCAATGGTACATCATTTTATTAAAACATTCAGAGAATGCAGAGAAACCTCTGTATGCAAAGGACAAGGCTGAAAACCAATATTGGATGCCCGTGATCTTCGGGCCCTCAGGCGGCACCACATTAAAAACAGACCTGATTCTGTAGTGGAAGTCAATGCATGGGCTCAGGAACACTTCTGAAAACCATTGTCTGTAAACACAGTACATTGATGCATCTACAGATGCAAGTTAAAACTTTATCATGCAAAGAAGAAACCATACATAGACAAGATCCAGAAACACTGTCCCCTTCTAAGGGCCAGAGCTCATTTAAGATGGACTGATTCAAAGAAGAAAACAGTCCTGTGGTTTGACAAATCAAAATTTGAAATCATTTTTGGGGAATCATGGACGCCACGTCCTCCGGACTTAAGAGGAACGGAATCATCCTGCTTCTTATCAGCACAAAGTTAAAAAGCCGGCGCCCGTGATGGTATGAGTGTGCATTAATGCACATAGTATGGGTGACTCCCTTATGTTCCCCAGACCTGAATCCAAGTGAGAACCTCTGGGATGGTATGTATCGGTGTATCCAACGCCATCAGGTAGCGCCACAGACTGTCCATGAGCTCACGGATGGCCTGATCCAGGTCTAGGAGGAGAACCCCAGGACACCATCCACTGTCTCATCCGGAGCATTCCCAGACATTGTCGGTAATGCATACAGGCACACTGGGGTCATAACCACTACTGAGTCACATTATGAGTTGCCGTTATGAAATTCACGCAAGTTGGAACAGCGTTTCATTGTCTACTTTGAGTTTGAATCCAACCCTCATTTTGGATTTAGGTTTCCATTGACCGTTGTTACGTAATTTTATTCTCAACGGATTGCACAATGTACAATGAAGATTTTGATCTTAAATATTTTTCCCTCATCAGTGATTTAACTGTTCCATTATTTTTTCTGAGCAATGGGATATGCTTTCATCCTAGATTCTGATCTCCATGACCCATGCATGATCCCAGCAAATTGCCAGAGTATCATTGACTTGACAGACTTGCATGTGTACTCAAGCTGTTAGAGGGCTATCACTCACCTCTATGCTGTTGCACCTGGAATTAACGTCTGTCCTGTACAAAGTCCTATTATCATTTGACAGCGTTAGAGGGCCAGAGGTGCGGTTCCATCTATCGAGTAAATCATCCAACTGACATATCTGGCTCTGTCAGTATTTCATCCCTGAGAGGGAGATCATTTTTCACATACCTGCAGACCAGGGCATGCTGAGTCATCCATTCATCAGTACATAGCGGACCACTTTAGGGGGACAATACAAAAAAGGATGAGAATGGATACACTTCTGTTAATTGCTCTGGATGAAAGCATTACTAAATCACTGGAATGTAAATATCATACATGATTTATTTTATACATACAGCTCCGGAAAAAATTAAGAGACCACTGCAAATTGAACGCTTCTGTTCCTCACTCAAAACTTTTCTTTTCAACTTTTTTGGAAAGGAAAGAAAAAGGTGCAGTTGTCTCTTAACTTTTTTCAGAGCTGGATATCAAAGCTGATAAGCATTAGCCAACCCTTTTGAACATTTGTGATTCAGTGAAGTGGTGAAATGTGCAGCATGGGAAGGCACAGCTTCTCACTGAGATAATAAGACCTGGGCCTACAGAATGTGATCAAGGTAAGATCTGACAAAGAAAATCACATATGAATAATAATGCTCTACCTCATACTGATGTGTGTCAGCATCTTTTATGGTGTCAAAAATAGCTTCCATTGTATTTTTTTATAGCAATCTTGGTTATGAATCACAGTGCTTTCATTCGATGCATTGAAATATCCCCATTCAGTCATTATATTAGATTTTAAAATAATTAATTTCTCTAATAAATCACTTTGTATTTAGTTTGTTGAATTAAAACCTTTAAATATTTCTTTATTATTGATTTCCTTGAGCTTTCTTTGACCCTCAAAATTCCAGGTGTTTTTATCCACACAAGTCTATCATCACACGGGCATGATGGAATTTGGTCATGCCTTTATGTGTCGCCTGATTATGTTATCTTTGAGCTAGTTGCAAAATTTTTCTTTTACTGTTTTCAGCAGTATCTTGCGAACCCAGCTGAACTAAGCGATACAAGCCATTGTGTTGAACGTCATTTGCGGTCTTTTTGGAGAGGTGTAGTGCCCTAACAAGACAGTCACTAAGACATCTGGAAATATCGAACCGTTTGTGGTAGACGTCAATTAAAACAGGAGTCAGATGAACACAGTGGTCATTGTGATATTTTACATTGACACTAAGATATAATTGAATCTGTCCAGAGTCGCTGGTGCGGGTTGTCATGTCACATAGACAATCAGCATTACAAATTGGTTGGAGATACAAAGTCATAAGGAACTCTATTCAAATGCCTCGAAAACGTGGGTGTGTTCAGTTTTGCTGTATGACGTCCATAAGCCCTGCAACCTAAAGGTAAGCTAAGGAGTCAGTGAAAAATCACCCTGATTGGGTCAACTCACGAACTATGTCCTTAGAAATGGCCAGCTGCTGCAAAATGTTCAAAATAATGTACATTGAAAATGCACATAACTTATTTCCCATATTTTGGTATCAAAATAAGCTAGGAAGTAAATAACACATTTTATGGAACATTTTGTAGTTTGGTAAATGTTCTGCTTTTAAGCACAGTAAGGGTAAATGCACATTAATTAGCACATAAGTCATTTTCTATCATTTATATCAGGAAAGCCACTTAGATCTTCCATAGTCATCAAAATACACAGTGATCTATGCTAAATATATCTTAAAACAATTGCATATGTTAACTTGACACTCACAGAATTCAGTGCCTTGGTCTTATACGCACTGCACACCAGAAGAAGGGGTGGTATCATACTTTTAACAATTTCAGTGTGTTATTTCAGGAAGTGTGGAAATATCGTCTGGAAAGTATTGAAAATGTGGACTAAATTGCTTTTAGGCCTTTTGATTTCCTGTAGCATTCTTTGGTGGGAGGGAGACATCCCATAATGCATCACCACAAGAAATTGCATCCATGAATCCAGCTATCTCTGTGGACCAAATGGTACTGTATGTCCATTAGCATTTACTGGCCAAATAAGTAATGTACTGTATACTGTTCATGTATAATGCATAGAAAATTTTCATTTCTATGTATTTTTTATCTCTAAAATTAAGCTTATTTTACTTTTGTTTCCTTCATAACTAATATATGAAAAGCCGAATAAGTACTTACCTCTGAACACTATCGTTCCTGCATCTCATTGTACTCCAGGGAATGAATAGCATTTATCAAATTCCCATGCAATTTCCTGTGAGAGTAAAACTTTCCAACTTCCAGAGTAGTACCAAACGAATGATAATTATAAGATACTAATGAGGCTATTTATATGCAGCCACCACAGATCATGGGCATGATTAAACACCACTAATGATTGAAATAGAGGATATGGTTTAATAATACCCCCTGACCCCCCACAAACGCCATCAGTCTTCCTTGTCAACGTCCAACCACATTTCACTGCTAAAAATGATGCACTTTCATGTGACCTCAATCGCTTCAGTATGTACTGCTTTCCTGTGTAGGATTTAAATGGAAATAATAATTGGACATTGAACAGAAACAGATGCAAAGGTACATTTACACAGCCATTGTTTAAACCAGTTTACTCTGTTTTCATGTGATAGCAAATTTTATGATGGTTAGTATATCTAGTCTAAGTCACACGCCAGTAGTGTTCTGGTGTTTCCAATAGCTGACAAGAATGCACAAATAGCACACCAATGTTGAGCTTGTATGTGGGTGCGGGAGCATCTTTCCAAACCAACCATCTGGTATATCCCTATGATGTAGGGCTAATCCTCTCCAACCCTGACTGTAACACAGTGTGAGGGAAGCAGCAGAGGAAGTCACGGCAGTGTGAGTGCACCCAGCCGTTCCGACCCGGCATTTCAGTGTGTAATTACAAAAGCAAACGTCGCTAGCTCATTAGCGCAATCCACTGTCGGTCTGCTAATCATAGGTTCAGATCAGGAGATGATGAAAGGCAGCTTTGTAAACTATATCCAGACACTGTTGCTGCCACTAGGACCAAAGATTGATGGTTACTCTGTAGGTTTTACATTATCTTTAAAATAATCTATAATTCAGCTAGACAAAAAGGTCCCTTAAAGGTAGAGCACAGTGATAGTCAGTGAAACACCAGAATGTACACAGGCTTGTGGCATATTGACAAGCTGGCAGGGATACTGCTCAGCTGATGAGACTGCCTATACAAGTCTTCATAACGCGAAGCACTTTCATGCTTATTTACTTTACACCTTTTAAAGCCTTTAAAGTAAACTATGCATTATACACAGTTATTAGCTAGTGTTTTCCTTTAGAAAGTTGCCAATGGGAATTGTAATTCAGAGTCCCCTGGAGATTCTCTTGTTGGACGTATCTGGTTTATCAGCATAAGATGCACCTCGTCAGTCCTGCTCCTATTTAAGAGCTGCAAGCACAGTTTTCCACTTAGAATGAAACAAGATGAGAGCTACACGTACAGGTTATCTCTACTCTTGCCTCTCTTGTCAGAGACATGAGCAACATTATTAGGATCTGTTATAAATAGCACTGTATTTGTTGCTTTATTTTAGCTGTCTGTCTAAATCCTGTAAATCTGTATTATATTAACTAGGGTTTGTTAAATATGGGGTTTGGTCAGATTAAACATTCCCTGAAAGGAAATATGTCACAAGAACATCAAATACCCAAACTATTTGAGCTGCAAACACACATGCATTCTTCAGAATCAGAAGTGTCTGGAATACATTTTCATGGTTTTGCTTTGCAACACTTATGCTCTTGATCAAGCCCCCTACTCCCACAAACAGACCAACGGACCATGTATATTTTTTATCTTATATAGATTTAGGAAATGTACTGTACAAATATTCTGCCAAAAATGTTCCACCATATATTTAGCTATTTGTTTTTGATAGTTTCAAGATGTTCATATGCAATAAAGCATTAATGACCAATTTCACTGTAATTTACTGTTATTTTCAGTATTTCTTTTGCATACCTACATAGATCCTAAAATCTAATTGTTTAATGATGCAAAGTATCTCCACATAAGACATTTCCATGTGTTAGCTTTATACAACCCAGTTTCCACTACATTTGGGACGATGTGTAAAATGTAAAGAAAAACAGAATGCAATAATGTGCAAATCATTTAAATACTATATTCAACAGAAAATAGTACAACATATCAAATGTTGAAACTGAGAAATGTTATTGTTTCTTCAAAAATATATGCCCTCTTTGAATTTGATGCCAGAAACATGTTTAAAAAAACTGTGACTGGGCAACAAAAGGCTGGAAATGTTCCATATTACAAATATGTATTATGGCACTGCATTATAAACAAACACAATACTCTAGAGGACATCACTGCCTGGGCTCAGGTACACTTCAGATTACCATTGTCTGTGAACACATTACATTTGTGCATCCACAAATACAAGTTAAATCTCTACCATGCAAAGAAGAAACCATATATAAACAAGATTCAGAAGCACTGCCACCTTTTAAGGGCTCATTTAAGATGGACTGAGGGAAAGTGGAAACTCTCCTGTGGTCTGACAGATTAAAATGTGGATTTCTTGGTATTTTTTGGAATCATGCATGCTGTGTCCTCGTTGTTAAATAGGAGAATGACCATCCAGCGTGTTATCAGTGCACAGTTTAAAAAGACACGTTGTTTATGGTATGGGGGTGTATGAGTGCACATGGGGTGGCTGACATGCACATCTGTGAAGGCATAATTTAATGCTGAACAATTTATATAGCTTTTGGAGCAACATATGCTGCCATCCAGATTATGTCTTTTTCAGGGTAGGCCTTGCTTACCCGTGCTAAACTGGTTTGATATGTTGTCTTGTACTATTCGATATGCTGTCTATGTACTATTTTCAGTTATAGGGATATAGGGATAAACATTACATAATATAGGGATAAATAATACACATCATTGCATTCTGATTTGATTAACATTTTACGCAGCATCCCAACTTTTGTGGAAAGGGCAAATACTTTAAAAGGGCATTTATATTTTGGATCTCACTGTTTTATCTGTTCCATTGTCATTGTTTTCATTCCTTATTCTTTGTTAATTCCCTTTGGTGGAGCCCGTAACATATCATGGGAACCAGTTAATAATATTATTTTGAATTTTAAATACCTTGGCTCACAAAAGAACACATCAAAGCGTCCATGCTGTCACTCTTGAAACGTAATCCCAGTCTCACGGTTACCAGATCAAAATCATTACCAGTGTGTGGGTGGGCTACCTCCCCCTCCCCCCATAAGCCCACCCACAGCTAACAAAATAACATACGATAACGATACGATCATCTTGTAATGTCTTTGCAAAAATAATCACAAGAGATAGTCAACACAAGGCTTTAAATGGGAGAAGTAAATACAGATGTGACAGAGTAGTAAATAGGGATGTCACGTCATAACCAATCAGCATTCAGGATTTGAACCACCTGTTGTTGTGCATCTGAACAGCCCTGCACAGCTGTGCCTCTCAGTAAGCCCAATGGAAATGTTGTACCTTCAATGGACATGTTGGTAAAAACAAAGAGTCTTGTTAGAATTAATTCTGGAGAGGATATTTAAAAAAAGCAATCCATTACTACCTGTTTGAATGTCTGCCTGTGAGGTTGGCTACATAGCTGGTCAGCTGATTTACTGGCTGTAAGTGTAATTCTCTGTCTGTCTATGGCAGTATGTTGATGTCTGTTTCGTGTGCCTTTCTGTTTTTTGTGAGTGCATGCTTGTTGCCTGTTTGTGAGTGTACTGTATGTTTGTGTGTGAGTCTGTCCATCCACTCGTCTGTCAGTAAGTGCATTCCTGTCTATCTGTGTGTCCATTGGTATGAGTGCATCTGCCTGTCTGTCTGCCTTCCTGTCTGCCTGTGTTAATGTACCAATTGTTAAGAGTTAAACCCTTTCTATGTTTGTGTCCTTATGACTGTCTGTCTGTCGAACCCCATTTGTTGATGTTAATCTTTACCCAGTGAATACAATCTATTGAGAGAAACGTCCGACATGTGAAGTAAAAAAAACGATTGAATGCAATGTATTGACAAACTACTCAGCTATGTAAAATGTATTGTTTCTCATTGATTGGAATATATGGACAAAAGCTTCATCGATATTACATTTTTTCATTCTCAACACTTCCCATGTATTGATAAATACTTAATAGCTTTGATGTTTTTTTCTAATCAATGTCAATGTATTGATGAACATATCAGGATGTGTTTCTTTCTCAGTGCCCACCATGAATGACCAAATATATAATGTTTCTGAAATATGTAAATATAAACATTTTCTTCCTTATTGACAGCAATGTATTCAGAAATACATTATAGATATTAAGTTTTTCTTTTTCATTTACTGCATTTATTGACAGAAACGTAAAATGTTTGTCTTTCTTTTTAAGATTGATAACGGACTTCTACTGTTGCCTACATTATTTGTAATTCATCACAAAAGGGCATCCTTCCCCATAAAATGTTATTTAGTATGTTAAAGGTTACTACTTTGAATCCCCAAATGACCAGGGTACACATCCCTTTGAGCACCTAACCCTGATTGTTCCAGTGACGCTCGATTCTGGTGACACTGCAGGGGACTACACTTTCCTATGGACTCACAGGAGACATCCATTTTTATTTTTATTCTATTCATCCCTGTACATCTGGACATAATGATTTCATATTTATGTTACTCTGGACATGGTTGAGTAAACACAGCATAACCTGTATAGAACCCATAAAATGGTAAAACATTGAAAGGGCAAACGTTCTCTGCAGCAGGATCAACGCAGTTCATTATGTTTACTTATCCTATCTCTCTGGTCGGGTTGAAGGGTAATAAGATGAACCCTGCAGCTGGTAATATTTGTGTCTCTTCTACACCACAGGCTCTTTGTGAACTTCCCCTCCTCTAAACAATACTTCAGCCAGTTCAAGCAGGTGGAGGATCCTGAGGAGTTGGAGAAAAGTGCCCAGCTCAGGAAACACGCTCGCAGGGTAATGAATGCCATCAACACTCTAGTGGAGAACCTGCATGATGGGGAGAAGTTGGTTTCTGTGCTGAAGCTGGTGGGCAAAGCCCATGCACTCAGACACAAGGTGGAGCCTGTTTACTTCAAGGTGAGAAACATGGCCAGAGTTTTACACAGAATTAGGTGTCTTTATGCCCACTAAAGCACACAACATCCCACTATCACTCAATCTCTTCCCCAGATCCTGAGTGGGGTGATTTTGGAGGTGCTCGGTGAAGACTTTTCAGACCACTTTACTCCAGATGTGGTGGGGGCGTGGACCAAACTGCTTGATGCCATCTACTGGCATGTAGTGGGCGTGTATGAGGAGGTGGGCTGGGTCTCCAGCTCTGCTGTGTGAACCATCAGCCAATCTGGGCAAAGTGAACGTCCCTTACCATTTACTAAACTGCTAAATGGCCTTGGCTTACTGATCTGTCTGACCATTCAAGGGAAGAAATGTATCTTTCCAGAGCTCGTGGAAACTTCTTTTGTGTCACCATGGCTCCTTCCCTGTATCTTTCCCATGCCCCACTGTAGGGTATGTTCTCTGAGGGACTATCTTGTGAATGATGAGGTGGTGGTTTCTGCTTTACAGCTTTGAAAGTGTGTGGATTTGCGAATGTGTGTATTATGCTGGAGATCAGTCGGCTGCTGTTACACTGCCAAGAGATTGTGTTGAAGAATGAGGACTGGCAGACATAACACCTGCATATTATATTAGACAGAGTCACTTACATTCTCTGACACATGTGTTTATCTTCACACCAAAAACACACAGGGGAGTGTACTGTACATCTCCTGTTGGTTATTCCCTTGTTTAACCTGGGTTGTGCCTTTCTATATCCCTGGCACTGGTATCAAGGCCTTCAAACATTTCATCTAATGGTTTGCCAGTGTTCCCTGTACAGTATAATGTACATGAGACTAAGTATTTTTAATCAGCTCCGCTTCACTTGCTCACCTCTGACTGATACGACAAGAGAAAAAGTTGAATCTCTGAGGATTCCACATTTAAGTGTGCGTCCATTATTCCTTGTTTCTGTATTTTATCATTAAACCAAACTAATATGATACAAATGTTAATTATGGACATTGTGATCATGTTCCTCATCCTCTGACTCCCATTATTCAACTGAATGCTAATTTCGTATGCATTAGATTCCTTGTTTTGATTTTCTCTGTGAAGTATTATCACTGTCTCACCTTCTGCAGTGGATTACAGCAGCAGATGAGTCAGCGGTTTTGTAGATAGTTAGATTAGCAGTAGGCCTGAGAGTATTTATAACTTCCATGTCACAAGAACCTCAGAGAGAGTTACGCACAAAAAGCTGACTAGATTCAGAACTTAACATCATCGTTGGCTGCGGGAACACATTTGCAAATCCACTTGTCCATGTTGCCTAGTACTCTAAAATCAACAGAATCCTACAAATGAACTGATAAAACATTTTTTTTAAGTAGTCTTTGAAAATAATTCTACAAAGTTTGGAAAAGAAGAATAAACAGATACAGAAATAACTGACAGAAATAGATATGATTTGCCCATACAAATGTTTGTGGCACCCACAAAAAAGGCAAACAATTGTAATAATATGTGAATTTTCATTTTTATTGAAATGTTATTTACAGTAATGCTGAATCTGATATAGAACAACATGACTTACACATGAAAACAAATATTTCTGTAACACAAATATGCTTTGTTCCCAAGTTTAATTCTTTCCTTATATAAATAACAATGAATAAGATTAATAACAATTGCAAAATATCAAGTTGAAGCCACTTCAAAATCTGGTGTAGCATCATTCTTTATTAAATATCGGCTAAACAACCCTATGCCATCAACGCAACAAAGTACAATAATAAAAATTATAATAATTCTGAATAAGTGTGAGAGTGTGGTGATATTTCAAATCAGGGTCCTTTAATGCTAGTTTGACCCATAACACTCCAAAACATGAAATGTCACTGCATATGCTGCTCCTGTTAAGACAGACGGCTGGAGGTGGCAGATTGAGAGGTTGAACTAAGGCCAAAAACGTTACTGAATATTATGTTTACCTCCTGCCCCTGCAGCAGGGCAAACCCCGTCACCTGATCTGGCTTAATCCCACAGGCTAATCTTGCCACTAGCAAGAAATCCACAGGAATACTCTTACCGTACATTCTGCTCTCTGAGGGGTCAGAATGGTTCCAGTGTTCTAATTCAGCAGCAGTCCGATACATGATTGGACCATGTGCACCACCACAATGGTCCTCACCACAATTGCTGTCATCCTATACAGAAGGTTCTCAAACCGAGTTGAACCGTAAGTACTCCTGCCTTCATTCTTTCTCATTCTTTACCTCTTGCTCTGGTCATGTTCATTTGTTGAGGGAAAAGCTCATTTTAACTTTTGAGGTCGGTACCAAACATATCAACTGGTCATTTCCAGAGTTAGTGATGTTGATGTACCAATTTTTCCTGGTCAGTTGAAGGCTGAATTTTTTTGGTTGCCTGTGCCCTCTTACATCACAGTGTTACACTTAATCGCACATAATATTTGAGTGCTTTTTGTTAGTACTGTCATGACTTTCATTAAAAGCTACAGATTATATTGAAATAACACTAAATGATAATTGAACACATATTTATTTATTGTAGAAACTCCTAAATGGACAGAGACCAACCAAACACGCATCATTGATTTTGAACATTGCTGCCCGTGATGTCCTCGGGTGTTGCCTTAAAGCATAAGCAACAGTGTGTGGATGAAAGTGGATTGCTCCACGACAACAGGGCAATGCGTTTTTTAAAGTATTGATGAATGAAGAGAAATGCATCTGAGCTCTGGAGCAGAGGGCTGCTAATTGACTGAAAGTGCAATCCTCTCAGCCTGCCTGGCCCTGACCCTTAAGGACCTTTAATATGACTAAAACGACAACAGCGTAGTCTATATAAATGCCAGATGACAGCAGCAACACATCAAGCTAACATGCACGGACACGTCTTTATTAACTGTTATCAAATTAGAATTCAGTGACTATGTATGGATCTCACAAGCAAGTCAAAGATTGTTGAATGAACTGCTGAATTTTATATTGATAATGGAGTTTCCGCATCTCTCATTTCAGTCACAATGTTGATGATACCAGTGAGAAAGAGGTGCCCTACAAAAAGAGCAATGGAGTGGACCCCAAGCAATGACAGCCCTAACAGCTGATGTACCTTTACAGTCTACCCGTATGTACATTTAAGAATGAGTCTACACAACTAACTGAACGCTGTCTGATATTTCAATATAGGAACAGAAGAGGAGACAGGAAGAGAGTGTGGGGGGTACTGGAATGTGTCAGAAGCAAGGATGCATAAAATGAGACGTATGCCTTTTCCACATTTAGCTTTTAGTACTCACCACTACGATGCTCCCACTAAATGATTTAGTGTCAGAACAACAATCCATCAGCTCTGTGGAAAGTTGTTATAAATACATCACCTCTCTGAACTTCCTGGTCCTTGGTCGTCATGCTGGGCTTCATAAATATGGGCCAATAAAGAGACACCAGAATCAGGATGAATGAAATAGGTTTTATTGCGTGAGTGTGAGCTTTCACTCCGCCTGTGTGTAGAACCTCTTAGATCTGTGTCAGAGCTTCGCAAATGAAGAGACATGAGTTTTATTCGTTTATTTATAGCATTTTATATCCATAAATGATTCATGTCTTCAAATGTCAGCTTTTATACATGTCCTTTCTCTTGTTTCTTGTAGACATGAACAGAAGACAGGTCGTCTCATTGATGACTACACATCTGGTAATTTCTTTCAATGGCTGCATCCTGTCGGAAATATGAACTCCAAACACGCTGAATGAACCCCCCCAACATGTTAACTCGTGTTTGTTTTTCCAGTGTAGTCAGACGGGGAGAAATCCTTTAACCTATACAAATAACAGCAGCAGTTCCAACTCTGTCATCTGGTGTAGAAGCATCTGGCACTGTTATCTCTCCAGTGATCAGGGACTGATTAATAAGCAGTCAGACCAGGCCTGTACAGCAAGGCCATTTTTGATCACATCTTCAAGTCTCCATCTGTCCTGCAGATCCCTCTAATATTATTGCTGCAGCGGAAAGCCCCACAAGGCCTTCATCATTGAGATTGGGAATTTCCGGGAATGAAACCTCAACCAAACACATTTTGGCGCAGCTGCATTTACAACATCTGATTGTTGTGGGTTTATTTTTTGTGTGTTTAGACATTTTTTAAAGCATTTTACCAAATGAAAGTGTTCTGTGCCTCAACGAACAGCTACAATTCTTTGATAGTTGTATTTTTTTGTCTAGGAAAAAATAGGTCATCTGATTTATGGAGAACTTTAATAAGACACATATTTAAGGCTAGTCTGTTTTTTGTAATCTTTCACATTCCTAAAGTGGCCTATATATTAGCATAGACAGTTCAGGAAGGAAACACGAGTTGGCATTGGACAGCGATGTGTCAGCTGATGCCAGGGATCGCTCCAATCCCAACATCACATTTTGAATTGACTTTTTCATCGTCAGGTTACTGGTGTTACTAGCATGCGGATGCAAACCCACCCCAGCACCTGGTTGGTTCTGTGTCCTTTTCATGGCTAGAATCAATACTGCGTACCACGCTCATTGTCTGTGGGGATGGCTATTAACAATCTTATGGTGTTGATATCGTTAGTGGTACAGTGTATGTGATCATGTGATGGCAGTAAGTTACCCAAGAGAAGCAAAACCTAATGCCCAGACATTTGAAGTATTGTTGTGCATGAATCAATAAATGGTTAAACTAATACATGCTGTTTTCTGGCTGAGCCTGTTTTTGACTGAAACGATGAACTGTGGATTAACAATATGTTTAAAATGAATCACTTCAACCCAAAATATTTATGAAATGTCAGAAAGTATAAATATGCGTCTTGTAATAAAGATGTGTGTGCCAAGAATCTCAAAAGCAATGGTATGTACATCGAAAAGATGCACTCTGGGATCATATTGCACTATGTGTGTGATGTTACAAATCGGAACACATCAAAATTTTAAAAACAATTCTTAATATATCATCTAAAATGTATTAGCACTAGAATTACACACAAAAAACTACAGTTTAAAGGAGTTAAATGAGGTACACATGATGCCCTTTCATAGGCATCATCTTAATTGTCTGTTGATGACATTGTCTTCTGTACTGGGAAGGTTTTGTTGAAAGCTCAGACATTCTGTCTGGACATAAACATTAAATAGTGCTCAGCTCAAAGGATTGTCTTTTGGGGGCCCAGTTCAAAATGTATTTACTGAATGAAGGGACAAAACACATTTAGAAACATGATCCTTTTAGATTTTAACTGTCATTCATTTGGTGGCAACATTCACAACTAAAGATTAACATGTAACACAGTTTTGAAAACATAAGAAATGTATATTTAATATTAACAGTTTTCTAAACACTTGAGTCGACACAACTGTGATGAATGGAACACGGAGGCGGTGTAGACCCAAGCGCAAAGCGCTAAAACGTTAATCCAAGTGCAGAGGGGCAGGCAAAAACCTGGTCAGTAATACAGGCAGGGAGATTCCAAAACACACAGGTAGTCAAGCAACATGGCAGAGGTAACCAAAGGGGCAGGCTGGAAAATGTAGTCGGAAAAAGGCCGGCAGAATAGTAAAAAATGTAGGCAGGTCAAAAACAGCCTTAGAATAACGCTCAGCAAGGAGCAGAATTAAGAATACATCACCAGGAAAAAAGGGGGAAAAGAAAGCAATATGTAGGAATGCTAACGAGATGCAGGTGGCAGGTGGAACAGGTGTACAGTATTGATGATGGTGACCTGGGACGAGAGCTGTGTTCAGGAGATGTGCACTGGAGACTGACCTTACAGCAGCATTAAAGGTTTTGTTGGTTGGTATTTCCTCCTCTATGTTTTCCCACATGTTTCACTGCATGTAGCTACTAGATGATGACCATTACATTACAACCCCCTGTAAGAGATGCAACTGCATTCTTTCAACTTACTCAGAACAAAAAGCATTAAGCAGATCAGCCTACATTTTGAAATGAAACTCAAAGTCCTATTACTGTTTTTATTATTTGTTAATATTTGTTACTGTTCTATTATATGTTATCTCTCACTTGTGATCTATATTTAACTAATGCAATTGACTAATTCTGCATGTCTTAGGACATACTCATATAGGAATGAACAAACCAGCTACATAACCAGTCTGCTTCATTTAAACACAATCTGTGAGAGGATGCTTCTTTATTATTCATCAGTCAGGCAAGTGGGGGCCGTGTTTGGCTGGGAAATCTTTGGAAGGCAGAGATGGTGAACTTCTGGGAAAACATTCCCAGAAGAGCAAAATAGATAAGAAGTTGTCTGTGCAGTACTACACAGGACCACAGCCTACTATATTTTTTTATGAAACATTAAATTAATGGGTTATTTAATTGAATAAGCGTATTAGTAAGTGTAACAAAATGTCCTGGGTTACTGATTATGGAGTATCTCAGACGGGTTTTGCTTAAATATACCAATGTCTTATCTATCTTTGGTGCCTGTAGGTACTGTTCGGAGACAGGCTGGAGCTGTGATAATTCATTGAGAGTGAGTAAGGGCACAAGAGTTTGAGGTTATGCAGGCAGCATTCGTAAAAGCAGGGTTGCCTAGCTACCTGGAATAGAGAGGAGCTGAATTTGACTGGTCAGATAGGCCCTAAGCCAAGAACAGACACACCCATGGTCATGAGAGAAGAATCAAGGGGAGGGAACTTGGAGTTTGTATATGTTTAATTACAAAAGGATTGCTAAACTGTACTTAAATATTGTACACTTTTGTCATACACTTTTGCCATGCACTGAGGTCATACGTTGCTGAAAACTGTGTGTAACAATAGTTTTATCATCTGCAAATCTTGTAATAAAATATATTAAGTAGATAATATTTGTTTACTGAATAGTTTATTTGTTGTCTTTTACATTTTATTACGTTTCTGGGAGAACTAACCAATGAACTTAGAGGACACAGAGTTTTGACCACATTGCACTCTCACAAATTCAGGAAGATGTCACCTGACCTCATAAGGATTAACCAGTGACTACACCGTTTTAATGCACAAACATAAGCAAGCAAATACAGCTTTATTGCTTTTGCTTAAAACAGTCCTATAATATTACCATGTAATGTCAACATCACAATGATTACTCATACAACATTAGACTGACAAATGCCAAAACATTGAAGGAAGACAAAAATGGTCCCTAAAGAAGCATAAAGAAAATGCAACAGGTGTAATCCAATATTTTATTTGGTAATTAATGCCAAGGACAAGATGTACCAGAATGAATGGTTAGCCAATATGGACAGGGAGAGGCTGGACCTACAGAAAAGTGCACTTAATTCTCCTGAGTCTCTCTCTAGATCTACATCTGCAACACAACCAGGTGAACCTTTGGCAGGGACAGCTAGGAGTCATCAGGCAGGTAGTCTGACCGTGGGGTACAAGATAGGGTCCAAGGTGTGGTCCGAGGTGTGGTCCAAGATGGGGTCCGAGGTGTGGTCCGAGGTGGGGTCCAGGGTGTGGCCCAAGGTGTGGTCCAAGGTGGGGTCCCAGATGGAGTCCAAGGTGTGGTCCAAAGTCGGGTCCAGGATGTGGTCCAAGGTGGCGTCCAAGATGGGGTTCAAGGTGGGGTCCAAGGTGGGGTCCAGGGTGTGGCCCAAGGTGGGGTCCAAGGTGTGGTCCAAGGTGTGGTCCCAGATGGGGTCCAAGGTGTGGTGCAATGTGGGGTCCACGATGTGGTCCAAGGTGGGGTCCAAGGTGGGGTCCAGGGTGTGGTCCAGGGTGTGGCCCAAGGTGTGGTCCAAGGTGTGGTCCAAGGTGTGGTCCCAGATGGGGTCCAAGGTGTGGTGCAAAGTGGGGTCCAGGATGTGGTCCAGGGTGTGGTCCAAGGTGGGGTCCAGGGTGTGGTCCAAGATATCAGGACCAGCTCCTCCTATGAGTCAGCAGGACACCAGGGAAATTAGAGGAAGCATTCAAAAGGATACCTCAGCATTTAACTGCATTAATTAAATTGTTTTTAGAATCAGGCAACTTCTTTGTCAGTCAATTATGTTGGAAAACCCTAATGAATACTAATTTTCTAATATTTTCAAAAAACAATTATGCAGATTTAACACAGGATTGAGACTAAGCCATTCAGCGAAAAGTAACAACTCTTTGAACGCCATTCTGATGCATTGACCTTGGCATTAAAATGTAAGCAATGTAGGCAGAAAGACCAATATGAATAGAAGGAATAGATTTTAATGAAATGAAGGCAAGTTTTCTATATTTGTACATGTCATTCTATCAATTAATACTATAAACTCCCCAGCCCCTGCCAAAGACAAGCATGATGCTTCCACCAGAATATTTGAAAATACAAAATAATCAGTAACATCACATTCCTCATGTAACACCTGCTCTATGTAACACCATGATGTGACGTCCCTCTCTCTTTCCAGCGCTCCACTTCGCTGGTGTGCTGAGCGCTGGCAGGAGTCTGATGGCAGCAACGCACCCCATTGGCGACATCCATAACAGGTAACGTGAATAACACTGATAATCTCGTTATCATGGCACATGGTCAGTGGGTGGATATATTAGGCAGCAAGGGAACATTCTGTCCTCAAAGTTGATGTGTTAGAAGCAGGAAAAATGGGCAAGCGTAAGGATCTGAACTACTTTGACAAGGGACAAATACTGATGGCTAGACGAATGGGTCAGAGCATCTCCAAAACTGCAGCCCTTGTTGGGTGTTCCCGGTCTGCGGTACTTACCAAAAGTGGTCCAAGGAAGGAAAAGTGGTGAACTGGCGACCGAGTCATGGGCAGCCAAGGCGTACCTGTGTGGTACGATCCAACAGACGAGTTACTGTAGCACAAATTGCTAAAAAAGTGAATGCTGGTACTGAGAAAGATGTCAGAACACACAGTGCATCTCAGTTTGTTGAGTAGGGGGCTGCGTAAACGCAGACCAGTCAGGGTGCCCATGCTGACCCATGTCCACTGCCCTACAATGGGCATGTGAGCATCAGAACTTGACTATGGAGCCATGGAAGAAGGTGGCCTGGTCTGATGAATCACGTTATATTTTACATCATGTGGATGGCCAGGTGCTTGTGCGTAGCTTACCTGGAAAACACATGGCACCAGGATGCACTATGGGAAGGAGGCAAGCCGGTGGAGGCAGTGTGATGCTTTGGGCAATATCCTGCTGGGAGATCTTAGGTATATTGACATCAACCGTCCTGAGTCCGCGGGGAAGAAGGATGAAGAAGGGTCTTAATCAGGAATTTGATATCACAAAATTGGAGGGGAGAAACATGGAAAAAGTAACACTATAAATAAAATATTGACCTATACCGGAAGAAAAAAACCCAAAGCCATTCACTTTTGGCCAAAATTTTGAACAGGTTTGGGTCACATCAATAAAATGCAAATCTGTTGTGTTTGCTGAATGCCGCCGTAGTAAAGTACACACCTTGCAGTTAGCTGTGTGATTGCTAGACCACATTTTATATCCTGTTTGTCGATAAGTCCAGGTGTCTCTCATTGTTGCACCCCTCTGCAATGTGTCAGCACCATCCGGGTTTGGGCGTTTAGTAAACAATAATATTGTTACTTTTCTTAATTAGAATCTAGCGACTCTTCGAGGCAATTCAGAGAATCCGCACGCTCCGGAGCGTATGGATTTTTTGGAGGACACATCTCTTAACAATCGCTGTCCTGCATTTTCTTAGAATTACTGCAAAAGAGCAGGATTTTAATCACAATTTGGATATCACGATATTGGAGTAAAAAGATGGGTAAAACTAAAGGAACATGTAGGGCTGGTTTCGCAGAAACGGATTAAGCCGAGTCTAGGACCAAAAAGTTCAATAGAAAACTCCATTGATCTTGTGTTTTTAATCCTAGATTAGGCTTAATCCATGTCGGCAAAATCGGCCCATAATGTGTGGTTGCAAGATAATGTTATGGGTATGCTGGTCCCTATCGGAACATGAGGAATTTATCAGCTTTAAATAAAACATAAAACAAATTAAACCCAGGTACAACGTTCTGAAAACCTATATATCCTGTTATAGACAACCTATATATCCTGTTATAGACAATTGCCCTAATCCTTATGGCAAATACACACCAGCATGGCTTTTCCAGACAGTTTGTGTGTGGCTTAGTTGTCCAGTCTCAGTCCTGATTCTCGAAAACATGCGCCTCCAAAAAAATATGAATTCCACCACCCTCAGGTTTTGTAATGTCTCACAGCTAATCAAATATTATTCCTGATAAAACTATTGAATGGAAAATGTGCACATGGTATCTTAAATGTGCACAGAGTTCATTCATTGGTATTATTACAAACCTATTCCAAGCATTCAACAGGAATGCTGGTCTGTTTGGTATGTGGACTTTTGATCAGCAATCCAACACACAATCCTTAATAGAAAAAAATAAATGTGAACCCAATGGAAACATGCCAAAGCCATGTTCTGTGATGGAAAATCACAGTGTTGTAGATCACTTTTCTCTCAATTGCATCCCACTACTTACCTGATCCCCAGGGCATTGTTCATTGCAGTGAACAGAGCATTAATTGCAAAACGTATTGTCAAACATTTTCTATTGGGCAGATAAACATGTAGCTTCCACATGGAAACTACTACGGAATCTACCGATTACATTTTCATTTTGTTCGTATTCTATTTCTATTATCTTATTTGATGTAAAGCACATTGAATTGCCTATTTGATCTTTTTATTGTAGTATTTATTTTATAGTTTTTTTAATCTTTTTCTTTGTAAAGCACATCGAATTGCTTCTATGTAGGAATTGTGCTATATACACAGACTTGCTTGCCAAGTCCGCAGAATGATACAGGGAGTGAGCTACTTGAATGTGTCCAACTATGCTGGACTGTCAAGACATTTTAAAATAATTGTTTAAGTCTTTCCTAATGAATATATACTTTTTGGATTGTTTCCTAATGAATACTTTCCTAATAATTAGTAAATGGTTTAAAAACGTCTTGGTTACAATTCACAAATGTTTAACAAACGCTATAGTAATGGCTCATAAATGTTTATTTCGGTCTGTTAAAATAGTGTTACTTAAGTGTAAGAACATAGGCATTGAAAGATAATTTTGTCCATATCCACATATCATCTGTTTAAAATGTCATTTACATTTTTTTTTGAAGAGGGAGGCTTATTGTCTGAGTGCTGACCTCTGTCCTATTGAAGATTTTGCTCCCCACAGTGCTGGGGCAACTACTTTAGCAAGGAGGCTCCTGGATTGGAATTTTGAAAGTGGGGGAGCCTTTCTGCATTCCATTTGTATCTATAATGTTGAACTGCTGGCCAGAGGAAGTATGGGTGCTGGGCCCCAACTATGCCTTATTTCTACCATATGTGTAGGAAATGAGCTCATACTGGCTCCCATCTAATCTTACCCAGTATACAGCTCTGGAAAGAAATTAAGAAACCACTGCACCTTTTTCTTTCCAAAAAAGTTGGATAGGTAGGTTTTGAGTAGGGAATAAAAGGGTAAAAATTAAGAGACTACTGCAAATTGAATGCTTCTGTTCCTCACTCAAAGGGTGCAGTGGTCTCATAATGCATTCCAGAGCTGTATGTAAGCAATCCAGGCACAAGGGCAAAACAGTCATTGCTTTAAAAAATAGTTTAGGTATTTTACTCAAATACTACAACCGATTTGTAGGACTGAAGTTGTGGTATGTTTAACAATAATCAATTAAATCTACTAAAAGTATAAAGCAGGACAGGAAGAACAACAAAATAAGATCATCGTTTTTTATCTTTACGTATTTTCACGTTTTTCGAATCTGAAACGCCACCTGGTGGTGAGGAAACAGGGTGGTAACCAAATTATGCTACCCACAATTCATTGGTGAACAGGAAGTATACATTTAAAAGTCCATAACAGTGCTGAAACCTGCTGATTCGCATTAAAATGTATATGGATAGGTATTTTGTGTATTTAAATGGAAGGATGCTTACTTTTAATGCATATGTGTAAAATCGTTGTCACTCATTCAACAGGGTAATGTAAGATTGTGTTTCAATTTATTTATCTAAGTAAAGTCTTAAGCCACTATAAACGGCATGCTTCCCTGCTCAGACGAGAAACTTAAGTACTTAACACGGTAGCTAATGTACTGACTGTACTAGTGCCTGCAGTATAACAGAGTTAACTGAGCAAAAAAAAATCAGCATTAGTTGTCCGTTGTTTATCCACGCATAAACTGTAGTTATTGATCATATAGGATGTCTAACGTGTTTGAAAGAATAGCTAGCTCCCAAATTAGTTGTATGGACAAATTAATTCATCAGAGGTTCCCGTACTTTTTGGTCGTTCTGTAACCAATGGTCACCAAGACGCCTCAGCTGCCATAGCTGCAGATCTGCATTTGATTAGATTTAGACTGCTGCAGTCACAGAAACATGGTAAGTCTCGTAGGGTAAAGTTATATCTTATGTGCCCATTTACATCATTGGTGATTATTATTCTGCAAAATAATCCACATAAGAGATTGAATTGCCTAATTTAGATTTAACAGCCAACAAAGAAGAAAAAGTACTGAACAACTCGATAGCTTCTGCCTAATGTGTACACCTTTTCAAGTGACACTTATCCCTATTGACTCTAATACGTTGTTTTCATAGCCTAACCTATTTGTGTTCTTAATCAATACAGGCTAAACAGAAGAGGGGACAGAAGAGTGAGTACCTCGGATGTTGTTCATCTTTACCTATTTAAATCATCAACAGCACACAGCAATATTAGGGAGATAGTGAACCATCCATTTTAGGATTGAAAATCACTTTACCCATATATGTGTGTATTTATATACACTGATGAGCCAAAATATTGAGACCACTCACAGAATAACATTGATTATTGCCTAACAAGGGCACAAGTCAAGGCCTGGGTAGATTAGATGGTATGCAAACAGTCTGTTATCATATTCAATGTGTTGGATGCAGGAGAAATGGGCAACAGTAATGACCTGAATGACTTTGACATGGGACACATTGTTATGACCAGATGACTGGGTCAGAGCATCACTGAAACAGCGAGGCTTTTGTGGTTCTCCCAGTCATCAGTGGTGAGTACCTACCGACTGTTCAGAGGGCTATCCCGTCTGGGCCGAACCGACAGAAGTTCTGCTTTGGCGTAAGTCAGAGAAAATCTAAATGTTTCGGGAGGAGTGTGTCCCAACACAGTGCATCAAACCCTGCTGCATATGTGGCTGCGTAGTGACAGACCGGTTTTCACGTGGACGACCATGTTCGTGTGTGCCGTTTACCTGGAGAAGTGATTTCACCAGGATGCACCCTGGGAACATCGTTGCAGACCAGTTACACCCTTCATGGCGATGGTATTCCCTGATGGCAGTGGCCTCATCTGGATAATGCACCCTGCCACACTGCACACATTGGGATGGGTTTGAGGAACATGATGAAGAGTTTAAGGTGTTGCTCTGGCCTCCAAATTCCCCAGATCTCAATCTGATTGAGCATCTGTGGGATATGCTGCACCAACAAGTCCGATGCATGTCGGCTCCACCTCACAACTTACAGGACTTCAAGGATCTGCTGCTAATGTCTGGGTGACAAATACCACAGGACACACTACAGGGTTAGGGTTAGGGTCTGTGCCTGAGCTGGTCAGTGTTGTTTTTGGCGGGACACAAAGGGCAAACAGGTGGTCATAATGTTTTGGCCCATCTGTGTATGTATATGTAAATAATATTTACATGATCTGCTTTGTGACTGTCTTGTCTTGCATTTAAATGCCTTTGACCATGTTGTCCTTAATAAAGAAAATTGGTTCCTCTGTAACTAAACAAAATATTGAAATAAAAACATTCCAGCTGTGACACTTAGAGATTCTTTATGACACTAAGAACCACCCTCCTCACACATGTCCTCTTACTGGCTGATTGGTAACACCTCCAGTTGCTTTAAACTTCTTAGTTGTGGCCTTGATTGTGGAAATTGGCATTTTCAACTATTGAGAAATTAGTCAGGTGAACTCAAAAACTTACAATATGAATGGGAATATACTTCAGGTAGATTCTTTTTCATTTTGGAGAATCCTTTTGATTTTCCTTCTGGGAATTGTAAATTATATTAGTGTTTTTTTTCGGTTAATTGCATTAACTTTTCCAGAATGTTCCCTAATTTATGTCTAAGTCCTATAATAAGCAAATGGATCAAAACAAATGTGGATGCGATGCTGACTAGAAATAAACTAAGAAACTTCAAACCCAACAACTTCAATGGAGGCAAGTTTACAGATGTATTCTAAACATTGTTTTTCTATTACAGGTTCAATTGATGATATGTTGGGAGACCTGTTGGGAGATGATGGTACGTTCCTACATCCCTGTGACAGACATTTGTCTTCAAATTGACAGGTACACACAGTTGGGATGTTCAGGGTATCCTGTTTTTTTTTAACAGATTTTCCAGTTAAAGCCAAAGCTTCAGCACGTAAAGCAGGGGCTCCCCTACCATCACGCAGTGGACAACTGTAAGTCAAATCCGACTTAAAAAGACATATTGACTGAAAAATAGCCTCAACTCATTCTTCAGCTTAATGTTATTACCACTGTCACAGAAGATATTGAATTTAGTTTTTCGTCTTCATGCTAATCTCGCGTCTATTTCTCTAGCTCATTGTTTGAAGACGGTGACTTTTTCAGCAAACTGGCTGAAGATGTTGAAAATGATGATGGGGTGAGTTGGCAGGTCGTGTGTTAAGGATGGCATGGAGGTAGTTCACTGTGCTTTGCTTTAATTTTATCATCACTTCAATTCCAGGGGTCTGATGTTTCTGAGGCTGATCCCAGTGACTTACTGGCTGGCATGAAGGTAATGATGGCTGATTGGGAATCCCCTGGGAGGACTACTTTTTGTTTGAACATTTACAGCCGATGTGCCCTTGCACATCCCTCAGGATTGTTTCATGGGAGAAATACCAGCTCACGCAAAAGCACACGATTTTACTGAGTTTGCCCAATTAGAATAAATCCACACAATATAATTTACTGATTGAATCCACACAATATAATTTACTCTAAAAGATTGAGACTGGTTTTCTTCTTGGCAGACCAAGAGCACATCGGAGTGTTGTTCTATAGATAGGAGCCCACAAGCAAACTTTCCTGCCTGCAAGTGGATGTGCATTTCAGTGCTAAGATCTGAGCTTGGATCCATGCATGCAGCATATTTGTAAATATGTTTTTCTACTTATTTATTATTTTCCCTGTGGTTAAAAGCTTTTACTACTGATACTGCATCCTGCCAAACATACCCTAGACCCAAAATAATTCAAGTTGAAACAAGAGCTTATGCATGATTAAAGGTCTGTAGATCACCTACTGTATTTGGCTCTTGCTGTTACAGACAAAATAAAACAACCTTAATTATTGCAAAGCCTGAATGTTGGGACTTTTTAAAATTCTTGTGCCATTTAGACCTGCATTGAAAACTAAATGAAGGCTACAGGAGGCTATTTAAATAAATAAATCAAAATAATCAAAACCTATTTCTGTGTACATTTTAGTGAATTTGCAATTTGCTCCATTGTTGTTTTGGTAAGGCACCCATATAGGCCTACATTATGCTAAAAAAGCCAAAATATGCTGATTTGAAACTGTTAATTCAGAGTTGATTTTTAACGCGCACTGCAAGTCACACAGAATTTGCGCAATGTCGTAATTTCTTGAGAAAAAATTGAAAAAAATGAAAAGAATATATCTCACCGTCCTTACTGTGTCTGTTTAATCCTTACATAGGACATAGATGATATGGATGCTGATCTCTTTGAATCAAAGAAGAAAAACATCCCCACCTCAGCTCAGAGTAAAGCCTCCGGCAATGGAGGGCCTTTGAAAGAGCCTCCTAAATTAGGGGAAATGCAGAAAGGAAGAGGAATCTTAGATGAGCCAAGCATTGAGAAGAAGCCCAGTTCTGCTCCTGCATCTACAGCTCGCAGCTATAAGAAGTTCAGCTTTAATGGTGAGCTAACATTCCTGTATCACTCTCTGTGGCTAGACTGCCTACACCATTAGACCTGGGCAAAAAAAATTATTTTAATATTATCTAAACATAATTTACCATAATTTCTTCCTGGTGCTACATTGCTTCAGATGATGATGATGATGATGATGTTTTTGCCCCAACAACTAGCACAAAAGGTACCAAAGCTAAGATGGAAGTTACAATTGGACCAGAAATTATAAGTTCAACTGATAATACATTAGACTTTAGTGAAATAAGTTACTATTTATGTAGTTGCTCTGTTGAACATACAGGAACAGTGTTCCCAGCTCTGGTATGTTTTTCTGTTGTTCTCTACAGACCTCGATGACCCTTTGGCTGACCTGTTAGACGATCTACCCAGAGAAACAAAAACAAAGATCCCCACCAATCCTCCTCCAGAGGAATCAGGGCTGTCTCCTCAGGAGTCACCTGTCATAAAGAATAAAGAAACAGGTTGGTCAACTTTTCTTTGTGTGTTTTTACATTGTACCCACCCCAAGACAGAATATTAAAGTCTTGCAAATTTTACATGGGTATAGAGCAATCCAATAAAAGCAACCAATTTGACAAAAATGCATTACTTCGAAAAACATTGCCTAAGTAAAGTTTGGTAACAGAATGGCAAGGTTTAGCAGTGATTCTGTTACCAAATCTGTACTGTTCTTTGAATACATTTGTGTTTTTAAAAGGTTCAGTGGGAATTGTTAAAAGCATTTCTAGTAAATATATTAAGTAAATGGTTTACAAGCATTTTGTTAATTTCACATGCATCACTCTTACTTTGAAATTATCCATGTATTACCCTTGTAGCCTCACCAGCCCAAGTTTCAAAAAAGCGAGATGAACTTATGTTTGATGATGATGAGGATGACCTGATGGATGCGTTGGGGTTTGGGGAGAGTCCCAAACAGAGCCCTAAAAAGGAGATTGTTCTTACACCAAAAAAAGAGAGGTAGGTTTTCAGCTTAGCCAATATCACAAATTCCAACCAAGACCGTTCTAAAACTTAAGGACTCGGACAGAATGATATATCAGCCAACAATTGGTATTCGGTGATTTATAGGCAAAAGGGGTGTGAGATCTGTATCGGCCAATGGCTTCATTAAATTTGACGTTATGGATTATTCTTAATAGGGGTCCAGCCTGCTCACGTATACTCTTTTCGTTGGAGTCATGTGACCCGTTGTTTCATTGTTATTATTTATTCTCTGTTGCAGTTTTGTTAAAAGTGTAATATTTTGAATTAGCATTTGTTAAAATTGGAAGTGTCCGCAGCCGCAGCGTTTGAATGTATTTTATGCCAGGGCGAACAGGGCGAACAGGGCGAATGGGGTTGAACAGGGCGAACGGGGCGAACAGGGCGAACGGGTACAGAGATGACAAATCATTGGCATGGGTATCAACATTAGCCGCTGTCTTATGAGTTACTGGCGCATCGCTACTGTGGACCATCATAAACTAACTACAAAATCATTTGAAAAGTACCCCCGCTATTCCTCTTCCCTCTTCCTTAGCAGTAGCGAGCCCCCTCAGAGATCACGCACCAGGCTGGATGAGATTCTGGGGCGCGGGACATCCCCTCGCCTCCCGGAGCGACCTCCTATGGTAGAGAGGAAGGAGCCTCCACACCAGGAAAAGACCCCCTTGACTAAAGGTATTCAACAGCCGACATGGTGGTACTGCACACCTGCTCTGGTGTCATTAAATGAACTGAACAAGTTGATGTTTCCCTTCGTCAGACCCCTTGGTAGAAGACAATCTGACGTTTGGTTCCTATCAGCCCACACTGGTCAGTACAGCAGAAGGGCGTCAGTCCCGCAGGCAGTCGGTCAGGTATGTCAGAGCTGTAGCCGAAGCCCTCCACATAGGCTCATTTGGTCAATTTCATTTGAATGTCATTTAAGTTGGCATCTGTCTTAGTACCCTACTGGACCAGAGGGGAGGACAAAGGGAGCGCTCTCTAAGGTGAGGCTCTTGTTTTCAGGTTCTCCACTGAGGACATCAGTGCCACTTCTCCGGAAAACAAATCCAAACCCGTCACGTCTGTCCGCCCCCGGCCTGCTGCGGACTGGCTTGGGCTCTCCCAGGATGATGAGGATGAAGAAGAGGAAGAAACCACGCCAGCACCGGAATTACTGAAGATCGCTTCCTCGCCGTCAGCTGGGAACAAACCTTCCTTGTCCGGCATCCGCATCACACCCGCAACAACGCCGCCGGCGGAGACATCAACCGCCAAACCTTCTAAGCCAACGGGATCCAGTGCAGAAGTCTCTGCCAGCCAAAAGGAAAAAGGTGATTGGCTATCAGGGGCCTTGAGCAGGAAAAAGACTCAATCATCCAAATGGTCAGAGGAAAAGAGTACAACCCAGGAAGACATTCTGGGCCTCGGAGAGGAGGTGAACCTGGACTCATTTCTCAGGTTAGGCTAAAGCCAGAGTGGAAATGCACAGTACAGGACATGTCACCACAGCTCTGTGAGGAAAACCTCAAGTACACGTGACTGCTTGCATGTTAGTAGGTTGGCACTGATCGTCTGTTCCATCCTCAGTAAACGCGGTTCTTCGCCAGCTTCAGCGAGGAAAGACACATCCTCCCTCAGCAAGGATCCAGGGTATAATCAACCTTTATCTGTGTTTTGACGTGGCATTTCTACCACTCTAATATTGGCAAATTGATCCAGTTGAGTTCTGGTGCTTTTGGAGATTGACATTGGGATTATGTTCCTTCTCGTTATCAGAGATTCTTCTCCTTCCAGGGAGGTCTCCCACAGGCCTGCCAGCCCTGCTGCACATTCTACACCAGGGAGGAAGGAGGACCCGTCCCGGCCCGGTATGTTACACTAACTCCCATCTAAGAGGACCTAGCTAACCCTTCAAACACGTAACCATTCAAACTCTACTTCTTCACTCAATGTGCCATTCAGCCTTTACCTCAGGGGGAGACATCTTTCATAACAAACATGATCAGGCCACTGGGCCCTCTGCCCTGCTACCCCCTGGACTTAGCTTCCCCCTTCCCCCACACCCCCAGAACAGCGTCATGACAGCACCAGTCAAGCTCAGCTGCCCCCTAACATTCAGGCCCAGCCTCAGAAGCCCATGCCTACCCCTATAGCCCACTCTATGACGGTTTGCCTGGTGTAGGTACCTCAGGGAAACAAGGCTAGCTTTTGGACAGTGTATTCGTTTCTGAACAACTGTCGAATTGTAATGCATTCCAGATTGATAGGCATACAGCTTCTTATCTGCCACTTTTATTGACTATGGACGGACTGTGAATTGACACATTGTGTTTTTGTTTTGCCAGTACTACGGCACAGCGAAATGCAGAACACTTCACCTGCTGTCCAAACACAGGTGTGTATAGACATCTTTAGTTATTTTATATGCCCAAATATCTGTTTGTTTTAATTAATCCTCTCTGTTAAATAGGTTGCTCTTTCAGCAGACAGTTTGCAACATCTCCTACTTCAACATCAACAGGTTAAACAAATCAGTTCTTTATTATTTTAATGGCTACACATTGGATGTAATTATGTATTAAATGTGAACAACGATACCTCAGCACAGATTCCTCAGGCTTTATGAATTGTGCTGTGATTGCCAACTTGCCTTTGTTACATTATCTATCCCTGTCTATAGTTGCAGTCCCAGTTGCTGGGGCTAGGGGGAGCTGTGGATGTAGCTGAGCTGCCGAGACAGAACAGGGAGGCTGAGAAACAGAATGGAGATCTAGCTTTACAGGCCCACATCATCAAACTGGAGGGACAGGTATTCATCTACGCTCTCAGTGCTTTTTCTCCCTCTGGTATCTCCATAGACAACTTCTAGCTCTGACCGCTGAATCTTCCCATCCAGGTGAGGTCCTTACAGCTGGAGCTGGACCAGACCAGGATGCTGCTGGAGAGTGTTCAGAAGAGACACAAGCAGGACACTGAGCTCATGGACAATACGCACAGGTACCACTGGAAGTTCTGCCGATAGGGTCACACGTAGCGGAAAGGGTTTGAACAAATCAACTTCAAACTTGTGTGGCCAACTGTTTAGACACTATACAATTTGGCACAGGTCATGCAACTTTAACACCGTGCAATACCCCTGCTAAACATCTTCAGCAAGCTAAGGCCTCTGCTAGAGTTTTATTTGTGATATTACCTCTGCTTTTAAGACAATGAACACATAGTTCCAGTCAAATGTTTGGACACACCTACTCAGTCGAGGATATTTATTTTTAGTATATTCCACTTTCTAGCATATTAGAGAAGACATAAAAACATTGAAATAACACATACATGCAATAACCAAAAAAGGTACATTTCATATTGTAGATTCTTTACAGTAGCCACCCTTTGCCTTGATGACTGCTTTGCGTACACTTCCATTCTCTCAACCAGTTTCATAATGCCGTCACCTGGAATGCATTTCAATTTGCAGATTTGCATTTTAAAAAAGCTCATTTGTGGAATTCCTTCTTAATGCGTTTGAGCCGATCAACTGCGGTATCACAAGGTACAGTTAGTAAACAGAAGACCATCATTATGTCTGTATTGTAGTAGTCCATATTATACCAAGAACAGCTCGAATAAGCAAAGACAAATAACAACAATCATTTGTATTTCAACTGGTCAGTGGTTCAAAATACACCTACCGGCTGTGTATGAGCTATTTGACCAAGAAGGTGCATTGTCATTTTGTGTGTGTGTGTGTGTGTGTGTGTGTGTGTGTGTGTGTGTGTGTGTGTGTGTGTGTGTGTGCGTGTGCGTGTGTTTGAGCAACATTCCAGCAAAGAGCTCTTGAACTAACATCACCATCCGAGATGGGAACTTGTATTCTAATACAGAGAGCTGTGAAAACCCCATGCGTGAGAAACCTCTCTGCTACTTGATCCTCT
>JACXGJ010003110.1:0-21510 GCA_016801105.1 Esox niger
AGCTAGCTGCGGCTCCGGTGCAGCTGGGAGCGCTGGCTGCTGTTTCAGGGCAGCCAGGATTCCCTGGGAGCTCTCCAAAGCCCTTTTGGTCAAATGCAGGGCTTTGTACATACTCCCGTACAGCTCCCCCCAAAAATGTTCTTGGGGCTGCCTTTCAGCCGTTCTGCTTACCTTGTCCTCTTGGTGGTTCATTCTGTCACAGTGTCCGGTGTGGGAGGACAGAAAAGCAGAGGCAGAACGGCTGTTTTGGTAATGATCCATGTTTTAATGGACAAAAGAAACAAACTTACAAACATAAATCAGACACTAGGACTGGGTAGTAGCGCCTTCGGCTAACAACCAAAATGAACCACACGACCGTGTGGAAACATTGAACATAAATAGGTTCCCCAATTGGAGGTAATAATAAACACCTGCCTCCAATTGGGGAAACCAAAGCCCATAGAGGTGGCCAGAGTCACCTCTTTTGGCCATGTCCTGACTATGGCCCCAGCCAGTGCAAAGATGGCTAGGGGCATAGCCAGGACATGACAAAATGTTGTATACTTGGACTCGGACGAGGATGGGCTACAATCTACGGCTTTTAGTTACTTGAAATATTATAGAAATGTTTTGTAGACGCTGTTGAATTTCAAAAGCTATGTTTAAAGTTTTCAAAAAAATATAATAATATTAAAAGCCAAATTTGTAGCCCATTCTCCCCCAAGTCAGAATATACTACTTTTGTTGTCAAGACATGTTTTGTAGACACTATTGAATTTGTAAGTCAAAAGTTTGTTAGTAATTTCCTAAAAATAAAACGTCATTGATTGTGCCGCTAAACAAAAACAATAAATAAGATTGGGGCCTATCCTCTTCTGAGTCAGAATATAGCACTTCTGTAGTCATGGCACACTTTTTGTTGACATTTTAAGTTTCTAAACACAATAAAATTATTATAATTTGGAAAAACAAAAAACAAAAATCTTTGAATTATACATTTAAAAGTGTGAATTGTAGTCCACCTTCACATGAACAGGAACTCATACTTTTCATTGTCCTGAATTATTTGTATTTGACATGTGAATATAAATGTCCACTGAATGTCCGTTATAAAACAAACTTTACCTCGCTACATACAGCTCCAGAAAAATGTAAATAGACCACTGCACCTTTTCTTTTCCAAAAAACTTGAAAAGGACGGTTTTGAGTGAGGAACAAAAGGCTTAAAATGAAGAAACCACTGCAAATTTAACACATCCTTTCCTCATTGCAAACTTTCCTTTCAACTTTTTTGGAAAGGTAAAAAAAGGTGCTGTGGTTTCTTCATTTTCTCCGGAGCTGTATATTTCAGGTCTCTCCCGGTGGTTGTAGTGGGCCTATCGAGTTGATTACAACGCCAATGCATAGCTCTAGTGGTAAAGAATAAAGTTGGTATTTAATTTCCTTAATGATTATTTAGCCTAATTCATTTGTAGAATATTAATGAAATATTTAGTAAACTACGATGAGAAAATTCTAAGAGACATGATAGGATGTGTATGCAATTTAGTTTCTCTTTCCTAATATAAAAACAGTAAAGTGTTATACATTTGAATTGGTAATTGGTGACTGATCAACAATATCCTTGGTATTTCGTTCTGTGAATAATTATTTAGCCTAATATATTTACATTTTCGATTTACATGTGATGAATTGACTTATACAATAAGCTGAATGTTAACTTTTTATAATCAGCCTATTTCATTTTGTTTGTTTCAATAATAGCCTAATCAAATTTTTGAAAGGCCATGGAAATCTTAAATTTTATTTGTAAGTTCATTCAAATTCAACCAAGGTCTGATCATTCATCTGGGAGGGTTAGGGTTGTGCATTCATCCATTGACATCATGCATTCGGTGAGGGACTATTTGCGCCTGGGTACCATTTGAGTACCAACGCTAAGTGTTGGCGGGTTAAGTCGGATAACAGTGTAAAAAAATAAATAGTCTTTAAATAGTTTTCTGTTTGTCAGTTAAGAATTCTGACAACGAACAATTTAGGCCTATTTAAGAACATTAATGGAAGGAGAAGGGTGTAGCTTCAAAATGACAGTTTTATTTCAAATACAAATGCCAAGTGGAGTAGTAATTTGCCGGTTCCAGTGTTAAATAAATGCAGGAACTGACAAATCACATTTTAGACTATGTTCATCAATGTATGGATTAATAAGGCTTGTTCCATTAAAGTATCCTATCCTAGATGACTCCTTTGCCCCCAAAAAAACTGTAACTTGGTTTGCCTACAATTAGAAGTACTGGAAAGCCATTCTGGACTTTTACAGCCCAAGTCAAGCACTGCTCTTACCAAATAAGTTACTTGGAAAATTTCAAGGGACCACTATACATTGTCTCAAGAATGACCAAAGAAAACATGCGGATGTACCCAGGAACAATCAGGACTTAAATATTATGGAAGGGTCTGGATCAGTGAAGGGGCTTTTTGATGCAATTGGGGCACCCTGATTCTGTTGGCATTGTGCTCAGTGTGAGTGGTGATTTCTCCATAGGACCAATAGAATGGACGAAAATTGCACAAAACCGGACCATGCAAAAGATTGTTTGCCTCAAAGTTCAATTCAAAAGCGACAATAGGTCATCATTTTAGTCAAATTTGGCCATCAGGTGTGAAATCTGAGTTTTAGACTTTGTGAAAACCTATCAATGTCGCATCGTGTTGACCAGGGTTTGTGTACTGGTCGTGGCATTGTGACAAGGCCCAGGGGTCCTGCACAGGGTGGTGCATATTGGCCTAATGCTGCATCTTGGGGTGGGTAGTTGGACCTGGGCGCCTTGACATGTCACTGTAGACATTCGGTGTAGATGGGGGTCTGTGAACTCAATCGTAGTTGTCAAGCTAGGGAATGAGGTTGCCTCAACCTTGTATGTACCAGAGGAAATCATCTGAGTTGAGTCAGTGTGATGATAATCGGACCAGCTTGGTGAGGAGGCATGGTTTGATTGTGGACCGTCTCACAGCTACTGTGTTCAAGCAATGAGATGGAACCTTAACGGGCAACTGGACATGACAGAATTAACAGATTAGAAAACAAATTGGGTAAAGAAAATAAAAGATGCCGGCACACTAAATTCTGGTCATTGATCAGAGAATACAGGCTCCTCCAAGCATGTAAACTTTGCCAGAACCTTCCTGATAAAAAGTAGATATGTCTGAGTAACCTTGGGCCATCAGTCCTCCATCAAAGTCTTCCATAGGCAGTAAGGGTATTTTGAGTTAAAACAAATCCCACCACCTGAACAGTTAAGTCCCTCAATAACCAGCAGTCTGAGTTATTTATCAATGATTTTGTTGCTGCAGTATAGAACAATGAAAATGGCTCATCTCACTGCATTTTGATAAATACTATATGTGTACAATTGTAAAGTCATGCATCAATTGTAAATGTATGTATAGGACCTGGTCATATTGACCCCTGTTAACATGTATGTTTATGTATATACATTTCGCTTACATTTTGTGTATTCTGTCCTTTATGTTGCCTACAACTAGCAGTACTATTTATCCAAGTTGAATTCTTTGGAAATGTACTTACAATATTTCTGAGAATGGCTTGGCAGTATGTGCTTAGGAGGACATGTCCTGATCGACTTTTCCAATCCGTTGGGAGTTGTTGCACCATGACATGGCCATAACCTCCAACTGAGCATTCCAAAGAAATTAGGGGATGTCAATATACTGTATGCTGCTGCATTCATTTCAGTTTGTATTTACATGTAATACGTGTATATATTTGAGCTTGAACTAAGTACAATAATAACCTAGACTGCAAAGGTAAAAGGTTAGATTTAGTCTGCTTAACTCAACAACCCAAATTTGACTTTGTGCTCAACTTAGGTGATTTCTTCACTGCTTTTTGCCATCATTTGTATACATTCAAAATACAAAACTTTTCTTTGCTGTGTTAGCTATGCTATCTCGTAACAACACTGGTTGCCATGTATGTCAATAATGTCAATTTCACAATATGATGATCATCGTAGGGTGGTTCTTACTGAATATGTACTTGATTTGGCAATAGCTTTGTATTTTCAGGCCACTATGTTGTAAGATATCAAGCAAGGTAGTCATAAGCTAGTCTCAAAATAGCACTGGTATTTAAACCATGTAGAAGGTTTGCTAGCCAGAAGATAGCCACCTTCAATATGCGTATGTCATTCATTTTTTGATCACAACATGAACATTTTTCATTAGAATAAAAATGTGAACAAAGCAGATTGGCACAGCCCTTCATAAAGGCAAACTGTGCAAAACATAAGCCTAATTTTATCCGGTCAACACAATGTTCAGATCCACACTGATACAGAGAGCTCCTTTCTTTCAGGGTAGTCGCAAATTGAAGGATCATGGGGGTAATGGAGGCTTCTGGATTGCATTTTGTTGTGTAGTATTAAAATCCAAATGTTTTCATTCAAGCTATACAGCAGTTTCTAAATTTTAAACTTCTTTGTAAAGGTGGGTTTATTTATATGAAAATCCTTTCATTCAAGTATGAAGTCTAGTGAAACCTTTTTATAGGGATACACTGGCTTCCTCATCCAATTGGTGTTGAGAAGGAAAAGAGCCCAGATTATGCAAGGAGTATACTTTTGTGATCAAGATGATGATGATTTAATTACCTTCTTGTTAATGTTGCCTTACAATAGTAATTGTTTGTGATGCACAATGAGAATGATCAAGTTGTTACAAGCTTATGTCAACAAATAATGCAAAATAAATTCACTGAAACAAAGAGTAATTGAATTTGTGGCCACACATCATCCAGTTTAGGACAGATTCCTTAAATAATATGAGTGGGTGATCTATTGAGTTGGCTTGTCAAAATGTAATCATCTTGAATGTCAGATAATAAAGCTTTTACTGTAATTTCCTAAAACCAAGAAATAGCCTAGTCGCTTGGCTAAAGCTTAGTGGAAGATTTACCCTGGTAAAGCTCTGAATACATTAAAACAATGTTGCAACCATAACCAAATGAAAATGTTTCTGCCCTGAGGTGATGTTCTCATTCCCCTGTATGGTAATGGATTAACTTTGGACAATGGGAAAAAAGATCAGTTTCAGCATGGACAAAATCGTTTTCATCCTCCAGACGTCACTGCGGGAAACGACAGGACTGAGTGTTTAATCATTATCATTTACACTGACTCTCGTATGATGAAGTATATTATTGTCACCTATCAAATCTGTGTCATAGTATTCTGGGTATTGTGGAGTAACTGTTTGGTAAATGTTTGCATAGGTGGTTTTAGATTTTTCCATCTGTTTATAAAACTTCAAACCAATCCCGGTCTCTATGTGTGACTGTCAAATGAAATCAATTCAACTTGAATTTCTCACATGTTCTGTTAACAAGTGGAGCATAATGGAGAATTACTTACATTCAAAATGTAAATAAAGAGAAAGGAGTAACACTAGGAAATGATATGCCCTAGGGAGATTCATTGGGCTGAGTCGCCTCCAATATAGCATGGGTTTGAATGTAGCCCGCTGCTCTTTGAGCTAAACTATTTTTCCCTAATCGCTCTTCATCCCAAATGAAGCGAAGCCGAAAAATATATTGCTTCCACAAGGAAAATACACAAAGTAATATGAAAAACAATTACAAATAATTTGGTAAACACACACAATTATCTGCATTACAGATTTGAGTCACTGGTACTGCATGCCAAGGCTGCTAAGCTTTTTTGTAGAACAATTCCATGTGGCTTGGGTGGCTGGGGTCATTTACCTCTTTTTGGGTCTTCCCCAGACATCACCTTCCCCAAACAAATTTTTCTAAGATGGCTTTAACAAATATTTGATGATTGGCATATTTTATTTTATTTTTTCTTTGAAATTTTGTTTATAATAATTTTTTTTATATATGTTTTTATTATTATTTTAATGTATTTCTTATTCTATTTTTGTGTGTAAAGCATTTTGTGTAATTGTAGTAGAAACTGTTATACAAATAAATATATTATTATTATTATGCTGTTAATACATTAACAGATGTGCAATCCAGAAATGCAGACGTTAAACAAAGTTCATTGCTATGAATTATTTGAAACCTGTGAGAAGTTCATCCCTTTTGCATCCCAACAAATCTCTCCAAGCACTCAAGTTTCTTATATTCTGACCAAGATGTCAATATTGTGCCATCTATAGTATCATATTTAAACATTTATTGAATACATGTATTCCCTGAGTAAATTTTTTTACAAAAAGATATGTGGTGGTTTACACAGAATATGTGCGAATAAGTGTCAATGTCAAGCCAACACAACCTTCCATCTGCCTCTTTAACAGGTGTCATAGCAACAGGCTTCATTTGGGAAAAGAACACCATGTGTACATTTAGCTAACAATCTAAAAATCGACTGAGATAAACCTCACTCTCGTTCTCTTTTTTCTTTTGTTTTATCTCTCCTTTTCCACCTTGCATTCCCTTGCTCCATCTGTCCCTCTGATCCATCTCTTACTGTTCTCTGAGTGGGGTGGCTATGAATGATTACACCCTTCAGTGTAAAATCTGGTCAACGTGCTATTTACCACCTCTTGCAGTTATACAATTCTGTTTGGAACATGGGAACCGCAGTGGTGGCGGCAGTAGCAGGGAAATCCTTGTGACTGAAAGATTGGGTTTGCTTTCCTAGCCTATCATAACCTCTTAGAACCAAGATCAAACTTTTAACATTTTCTACCGTTATCTCCCAAGCTTGTGTTCTGTTACAAATGAATACTATTAGCACATCTCCAATTTTAGACATTTGTTTGTTTCCTAGTCTTGCCATCCAGCAAACATTTACCTGTAGAAAACCATCCATTACATGTATAATATAATGGAACATATTGGAGAATTTAGCCCAGTATAGGACATATGCAAAATGTACAAACATCAATCAACCAATAACCGTGATTTTACTGTTCCTGGTTGATTTGTCTTCACACTGGTCTTTGCTCCTTTACAGTCTAATCAGATGGCACAGAGCCCCCATCTCCATTGAGTGAGCAACAAATCCAGTGCTGTTGGTGACACAATACACATTACTCCATCGGTGTGGCGAGCCAAACATCTACTCACAGCTTCCTCCAAAGACAATTGTGTTACACTACATGTTTCTGCCACACAGCTGTGTATAGAATTCTGCAGTAATCTCCCAAGGATGAAAATATTGTACAATTATAGCTGATGGTCTGCACTTTAGCCACCATCTTTTTTGTATTTTAAATAAAAAAGTGTTAGAATACAGAACCTAATAAGGAATAATGGGTAAATGTCCAAGTAATTTTGTAGTTCAATGTAGGTCAGTGTTAAAGTAAACGAATGGTTGATTATGAGAAGCCTGATAAGTTTTCTGACAAATAGCTATTAGGTAAATATAATGTATCCCTTTATTATACTGTATGATCTAGTTCAAAACTTTGTAGACAGTTAACTGAACAACTAAAGTTGGAGGAATGTCCTTTAAATGTACTTTATATTTATGTGCAAAAACATTCAATAGTTGTATGTTGCATGTTTTACAATTCAGGTATTTAGCAGATATTATCCGGATTGCACTGAATATGTTGATATAGCATTCAAGATTATTGCTTATTTGCATATTACATTTCTCCAACACAAAATATCCCATTATGTCAAAAAACAACTTGGATTTTATACATAAATACAATTTTACAGACCATGACATTTAACATCTTTACAGTTTCCATCACACTTGTTGTGATTCTATTTTAATTAAATAAAACTGTAAGCAAGGTATGCGCTTGAATACCATCAATTTGTACAGACTCACTACCCATCGATATATAAAATACCTTCAGAATCTCAGAAATAGCGTGTGGAATCACTGTACCGTACAAACGTTGTTAGTGCAACAATAATTTAAGAAGTGAATTATATGCATAAAATAGGTGGTAAAACCACAAAATCATATACCATAATCGTATTGCTTGATTTTTTGCATTATCACTCAGGATTCAAGTGTAGCTAAAACTCTCCACCTCCTTGGTTTTGTGTTTTTGTGTTCTGGCTTATTGGACAGGCCTCTGAACGCTAGTAAACAAAGGAGTAAACAAACTGATCCTTTGCATAGGTCCTCTGTACCCTGTCTTTCTCTTTGTCTCTCTTTATCTGTTGCCCACTCTCTCCCGGTCTCGTCCCCCCCATTTCCTCTGGTGACTCTGTCACTGTGTGTGATTGCTGCCACCAACCTCACAACCAGATGCTGCAGTACGTCCTCATGGGCCATGCAGTTTTAATTGTTTTAAAATGCACGCAATTGAACATTCCTCAGAGAATGCCTTGCTCCTCAGAGACCGAACAAGGTTAGAATATCCCTGAAAAGAGACCTGAGTATATTTTAATTGAACAATAAGTTACAGTGATAGGATAGTCGATACAACAGACAATCATTATTATTGATGCTTTTTCTATTTACGCTCCTCCTGTGTTTACCTTTTTATTTCCTGTTTCACTCTACGGCACGATAAACCTACTGGAAATAATGTGTGGCTCATCATACATTTACAGCAATGTTTCATGATCTAAAGTTCGTGTTGAATCTCAGTTAATTATGGATGAAAGTAAATCAGCAGGGTTTGGTCTGCTGGTCTCACCGAGTTGTACACACTGAGTATTAGATCATTTCAATGTTAGGCAGAGAGGGAGGGAGAGAGATGAGGGAGAGAAAGGGGGAGTTTGTTTGCATTAGACACATCCGGTGAAGGTCAGATGGAGCGCCAGCAAGGAGGAATGAAGGGAACTCGTTTTCACCAAACCTCTGTATGTCTGTGTGTGCATGTGTTTGGCAGGGGCACATCTCAGGCCCCCATCGTCGTCAGGGCCCAGAGGCGTTTCCCTCAACAGCCAGTCCCCTGTGTGCTCTGAATCACTCTAACTGACACGCACATAGACAACAGAGTGAGGGAGAAAGAAAAAAGAAGGGTGGAAGGCAGAGGAATGAATGACAGAAAAGGATATATAGATAGAGGTAACACAGAAAAGAGGAAAAAGAGAAATAAGGATGGAAAACAGCTTTTTGCTTCCTTTCTGCTTTGATGTCTTCCTCACTATTTTCTTCAATTCCATCTCCTCTCACGTCTTTCCTTTTCACCAGCAGGAATTGACTTTTGCGAATCCTGCTGGGAATTTCTGCAACCAATGTCATAATGAAGAAATAGAAGAAATTAAGCCAATAAGTTGGAACCCCATTCAAGTTACCCTTTATTTGAAGACTGGTAGCGTTTGAGTTCATTAAAGGCTGTGAATTGAATTGATCACAGAGACAACTGACGACAATATGTATGCTATGCTGCATGAATTGAAACTGCAACCGAAATGTAATGTTTGACTTGGCCACATGATGAATCAAGCCCATAGCAAAACTATTGGAAATCTATACAGATTTGACATGGGAGTCATTAAAATGATTTGGGCAGCACCGGTGCAAAGTATTCTGCCTGACCTGATTTAAAATCGACTTTAGATGTTATGTTCCTTTAAAAACGAATTATACAAACCAATAAATGCTGTATTTCTAAAGTTCCAAAATATAAAGACTAAACAAAAGCGTACATATGGTTTGTGTATTATATTTGACAGAGGAATTAAGGAAAATGCTGAATTTAAAGTGTTTTGTGTAGGAGACAAAAATTAACCATAAGGGTTGAGCGGCTGGAGAACTGTTAACATAATTAATATTATTTTTAAGAATATTTAATGTGCATAAACATTCAGGTATTTTGTCTTCCAAACCAACAATTTCAAGGAAGGAGTAGTTCAATTTTACCATGATTAAGGGGAAATACGCTAATGACTGGCCAGAAATAACTCTCCAAAAGACAGCTTGATAGGCTGCCAACTCTATGATATATAATTAAAAAGGTTTAAAATAGAAGCTCTCCCATTACAAAATGGTTTTGGTTTGAACCTTTATACAAGGGATCCCCTCAGTCCCTATTCAGGGGTGCTCATCAAGGAGCCTTTCAGAATTGAAAAGGTTCTGCCATTGTGGCCACCCAAAAAGTAATTTCAGACACCTTTACTTCTAGATCATGCATATATTCTGTTTGAGATACTTATATTAATCTGGTCTGGGACATCTACCTGAAGGCTGCAGGAGTCACTCAGACCTGAATACATCTGAACACAGCCCGCCCACCACCCAACTGTAATAAAACAAGCTCTGCACTTTTGTCTTTAACTTTGACCATGTTCAAGGTCACGTTTGCTTAGATGTAGCAGTACACCTCACCCTGCGGCCTTCATTCAGCTGGGGTCCGATGCAGTTAGACACTATTGTCAATGAACAGTCAGTCTGCTCGCCTGCCTGCCATGGAACTACCAAAAAAGTGGACACAGTGATGCCATAAATAAGAGATGATAAATTCATGAAATATTTAGCTCCCTCTATATTGAGATTTTAGGTTCTGACTCTGTGTCAGTAGTGATGTGCTGTGGCTCAGATGATGGCTTCAGGTCTGTGACTTCTCGACAGAGACTTTTGTTTTGCCCTGTAAGCAAATGTGTCTAGTGTCTGTTCGGGTTGAACCAGGGTCCACCTCCTCCTTGATAAACAGTTTTGACACTGAGGACAGTCTATTTTAACAGCTATTTCATTATTTTCTATTAAGATTATTTTTGAGGTAAGCCCACAAAAATATATAACGATATAAAAAACATCTTAGTCTTCATATCTTAAATGTGTTCATAATCAAAGTAACCAAACTCAGAATTAAACACCTGTTTTATGTTTTTGTTTCTTCTGAGCAACATTGCAAATGATCCAGACGAGTAAAGGAAACTTCACATTTCAGTTATTGTATGTTGTCTGTGCAGTTCTTCCTTTTATGTTTGATTTGTGTTCGTAAACATGCAGGCTACATCCTCACATAGGAACTTTATGTGAAATCAGAATCAGATGGATAATTTATTAATTTATTTTGACTGGAAACTTGAATGCATGTATTGAATCATACCTACTCGAGACAGGTTCCTGAATGATCTAAACGATTTTATTATGTAAACATACAATATATAAACATACTTTATGAAGTCTCATTGGATGTTAGGTGCTTATTGTTTTTAATTATCATTTAAATATGGAGTTTATAGGCATGAATAAACAAAGCCTTGAGCCAAATTATAAATTCTATTTACAGTGGATAATTGGTATGGGGTGTCTAGACAAGAGCCTATTAGACACAGCTTAGCAGTGTACGCTGGCACTGATGCCATGGCTTGTATTAATCTGGTAAATAATGGAATGAAGGGAAAAATGCACCTGAGGCAAATCTCTGTGTTCAGCAAAGAATGAGAAGAAACGATACTGACAGCGATACGAAAGAGAGGAATACATCTCAAAAGTCAGAACAGATCAATCGATTGTGCTCTGTGCATTCCGTGTCCTGTGCATTCTGCTTGCAAGTGTGAGTTTTTCTTTTGACACACGTACACACAAACACCTGGCCGTCACTTCTCACTGCCGTCCTACTAATCTAGAGCTAACACAGTGTCTCCCCTAAGGCCATAGGGCACCTTTCAAGCTTGGCTCTAACCCCTCGTTCCTTCCCCATTGTAGATGAGATGTGTGTAAAACTCTTAAGGTTCGGTGGATCTTTAACCACTATCTAGATAACCCATTGGGTCCAGCTTGACCTGTGAACCCGGTTTGTCTATGCAGCGATACAACTTTTACAGTAGAGAGTGAAAAATCTTGGAGGAACCTACCAATACATAAGTCAGTGGAATGTCTAGACTGTTTGTGTAGCATTACATGATCAGAGTCCATAACCACTACAAACATAATGAGTAATTTGGAAGTGGCACAGATTTCTGAGTATGGAGCATAGAGCATTTGTCTGATCACAGAACATGAGTAGTGCTAATGAACGATCTTGATCTATTATGAATAGAAGTTTAAGTTCCCAAACTAGCAACTGAATTGTCCTACCAACAAATCATAATTTATTCAAATGTTCACAAACTGAATTGACGCCCATACTGTATACTCTAGTGTCCATATACTTTTTAATGTTGACCAATAAGACATCGGTTCTGTTTGTATGAACACTTAACAAGCAGTTGTGTTCTGGAGGATATGTTACAATAGAATTTAAAATAGTTTGAAATTGGAATTCTGCTGAAATTGGATACAGAGGAAACAACTTTGCATTGCGTTACTAGCACTATATTAGCTATTTGCTTACTTATGTTCTGGTAGCAAGTCTATCAATCTTAAATCTGTTAGCTATTAATTAACACCCTATCTCTACACAACGTACTATATTGATTCCCTCATTAGCCTGTGCAGTCAGGCTGAAAGATGCTCGGTAGGTCAGCATATGAAATCCATGTAACATGGTACTGCTGGGTTGGACTGGAGGTGCGCGTATGTTAGGACCTCAGAACCCTTTTCACAGAGCATTATAAAGTCGCTTGGACAGTATCTAGCACAGCGGTTGGTAGCTTTAACAAAGTCTTTCAAAAAAGTTATGCTTTTTCATGAACAATTTACCTCACAATGTAGGCGTATGTCTAGGACAGGAGTGTCCAAACAATTCCACAGAGGGCGGTGTGTCTTTTGGTTTTTCCTATGAATTGGTTCCCAGTTCATGCCTAAATAACAAGGTGAAGGTAGAAACTAACCAATTAGTAACCTAATTAGTCAATCAAGTACAAGGAGAGAGCGAAAACCTGCAGACACACGACCATCAGTGGAATAGTTTGGACACCCCTGATCTAGGACATGGCTGCCCAAATCTGTTTCTGGGGATTTACCATCCTGTAGATTCTCTCTCCACATCTAATTTAGCACACCTGTTTCAAATAATTAGCTGGATGAAAATTTCAATCGGGTTGGACACAAATGAGGTTGAAGAGAGAACCTACAGGACAGTAGGTCTCCAGGACAAGTGTTGGGCATCCCTTGTCTAGAATAATTGCACCGATGAGCCAAAACAGTATGACCACTCATGGGTGAAGTGAAAAACGTTGATTATCTCCTAACAAGGGCACATGTCAAGGTCTGGGAAGACTTGATGGCAAGCGAACAATCAGTTATTTAAGCCAACGGCACGTACGCAGGAGAAATGGGCAGGTGTAAAGACCTGAGGATGTTGGGTGCCTAAGGCTCAGTGATGCGCAAAGGGCAACGAAGCCTGTCCCGTCTGGTCCGAACCGACAGAAGGTCTACTGTGGCACAAGTCACAGAACATTTTAATGATGGTTACGGGAGGAATGTGTCACAACACACAGTGCATCACACCCTGCTGCATTAATAAATAAATAAAATACCTCAGGCTGTCACTTAAGGGGTGTGGATATGAAAACTGTAGGTAACATTGTTGTTTAAGGGAGTGACATTAAAGGAACACACCAGTCACATGCTCATACATGTGAAAACTGTCCCATCGGGTAAATAAATAATGGGTTTACAAGACAACATATAAGTGACAATCGTGTCTGGTCTGTTAAACACAGAGGGAACAGTGCATCCTCAACCCCAACAACCTGCTGCACACATGAACCTCAGTTGGATTTGGATTGTGATTGGTGGAAGATTCAGCTCAATTTTAGATGAGACTATTATAGGAGCCATGTGACCGGAGTGCTCATTAAATCTCTGTGCTTGTGATCCGTCGGTAGAATGCAGGTCTTGAGAATGTAAGGTCCTTGGTTCAAGTCCCCTCAAAAGCTAGCAAAAAGATGTTCACTTGTGTTGGGATCTGGTGACTGCGAAGACCATAGCATTTGATTGACATTATTTTCATATTCATCAAAACATTCAGTGACGCCTCGTGCCCTGTGGGTGTGGGCATTGTCATCCTGGATGAGACCCAATAAAGAACCTTGTTCAATCAGATCCTTTCCTCTTGCATTTTTTAAATGCATTCATTATGTTCCTCCATGCGTTTATTCAGATTATTCATTTTAGCTGGACTATACTCCAGCTAGGGGCTACTCGTCAGGGAGTACACTTGGCAGTTCATCAAAAAACTCCTCAAATTAAATATGTTTTTGTTTATTTGCTCTACATTATAATAAATGAGAAAAGGATTTAAAGTCTGTATGTCAGCTAAACATTTCTGTTAATTGTAGCCGAACCCTATATGCAAATGTAGAAATGTACTTTTTATACAAGATGGAAGCTGAGTTTCTGAGGAATGTAGGACTGGGCGATATCAACCAAATCAGAATCAAGATAATGGACCCAATTACCTTGATAATAATACATATTGTTATCCAGGTACTTCTCAATGTTAATTACACTCATTTATGTTTGATATTGCCCGGTCCTAGTTGAATGTAATGACATTTGGCACATTTTCGTATGTAAATTTTTGTCTTGGTAACTGGAAACGTGTGCAATATCTCTGGAAGGAGGGACGTAATAATGGAAGGAAACAGGTGACTTTAGTATTGTAATGTTTTTGAAAAACACCTAAATAGTAAAAACTTATGTTTTATTGGCCTGTGGCCAAAACATAAAGTAAAAAAAATCCCAATTTGTCCCAATATAACTAATTTAAGTGTCAAAAGGTTTGTTTGTACTTTATTCTGGTTGTAGCTGAGTGTCTGCAGTATCCACAGATACAGAGCCCTCCAAAAGTATTGGAACAGTAAGGCAAATTCCTAAAAATGCTGTGGTCTAATACAAACAATGATATGTCCTAAGTTGTTTAACACATCTAGATGTGAATACCAGGAAATTAAATGCAAAATTCTGAATTCGTGTCTCACACTCATCTTTTGATCTTAAACCCAAATGTCTTCAGTGAACAACAAAAACAAAGGAATTTGCCTTGCCGTTCCAATGCTTTTGGAGGGGACTGTATAAAGCACTTAATTATATTATAAAGGAAGACAACTATATAAGCAAAATGTCAAAATACTGAATAAAAAATAAAAGAATAACCCAGGCCAAAATAATAAAAGGCCAATAGTTTAACTACTGGGACACCACAGACATCAATGCTAGATATACAAAAAGCTATACTTTACAGTAAGCCTATTGGATAATTAAACCATTCGTCACTTGACTGATTCTGCCAGTTATTTTCTGCTAGGCTTCCGATCAGGCTTTTGCAACAGTGGTGGTATCATGTAAATGATTACTTGGGAGAAATTACAAATCAACTGTATGGTCGAAGTGACCACGTTGGTTTGAATTGGACAGGTATCTGTTGAGTGAGTCGGCTGGATTAATGATTGAATTGGTGGAAAAATTGTAACGTTCTGAATGATCTAAAGGATCTATTTGAGGTCTCATAATTTGTAATGCACGGCGCACAATGCAGGCTCCCATGTCCGTTGGATTTTTTGTTAAGGAACAGGCCATGGTGACGGAATAGAATCTGACTGGTGGATCAGCTCCGTGTTTTATTTGCTTGGACAGGATAAGGTCAACTTAACCTACTCAATTTAGATCTGAACATTTGCTGTTATGGTTTCTGATCGCGCTACACATCTTGCTCTCTTTCTGAAGCCGAAAACTGAGTTTACTCAAGTTCTAGTTTGGCAGGGTTCGCTGGGTTACTAATCCAGCTATTTGGAATTCCCCTCAGAATGAAGCAGTGAAGTGAATTACTCGACCAATTGATTCAGGTGTGCTTGCTCCGGAATACATCTATCGGCTGGGAGCCCCATGGGGAGGTTTGAGATCCACTGCTCCACCATTGGTGTCTCCTCAAGAACTGTCAATTTACCTGAAAGGTTCTTTCACTGTTAATGGTTTCACTCCAAACCCTCAGAATCCATTTTTACAGTGTAGTTCCATCAATCAGCTTTAATGCCTTCAAAAGACAATTCTAGGCCACTTTTTAGCAATCAGAGACTGTAGCTTTAAGCAGAAAGTCGTACAGGCTGAATGTGGCAGATGCAATACCAGGCAGGTTTCTGCCAACCCCTGGAGAGGTGTGTGTTTGTCTGCATTCATGTGAGTGTGTTCCTGTTGGTCGGTCCCCGAAGAACACGAGTGTGTTTACCATAATCCAGGCCTGAGGGAGCATCCACTCCTAATCACCTCCATCTAGTCCCACTGCAGATAACACTTCACTAGCCATTATTATCACACTCACGGAAAACTTGTCTAACTCCCCCATGCTTTAACGTGAGAAATGATATGCTAGGCTACAAAATGGTGTCTGGATTAGGCTAATAACGTTTATTAAAGTAGCATTACTTCACACATTATTTAGGATGATTATTAAAGCATATATATATATAGTTTGTTTGTTTGTCTAGATGTTCAGTTTTTTGCTACGTTGCCTTCAGGTGTTGGAATTAAATATTTGTGAATCATGCATTATCACCATTGCTATACCCAAGCAGTTTTCTGTGTGAGAACAGTGAATCAATAAAAACACAGTTTAAGAGATCTGCCTTGTATGTTGACATGAAATCTTCAGCATACAGTGTCCTGTAACAACATGCTTCTGTTTGTGTGATACGGCAGAACAAAACAACAACCTAGAATTGCTCACCTGGATAATTACCAGGGCTCTGATCAATATAATTATGCTGCTCAGTCATTTTTATTTTGCACACACATGGGATAACACATCATTCATGCATTTTTAGGGAATAGGGGTGGAAGGTGGATCATAAGGTAGATGGTTAAAGATTTGAAGTGCTACTGCATAAACTTTGGGCATAAAACAAGCAATGATAGATGATTCTGGATAGATGGAATCATTGTCTCTGGTTGAGGTCAGTCATCTGAGAACATGTCACAGCAAAATTATGTTCTCAGAAAGAAATAATGGGTTTATATTTAGTACTTGAACAAAGAGCGAACACATCACTTCTGAGGAAAAAATGTTGTCCACCATATTGGCAGATCAAGAGAATTAATCCCTTTTCTCCTTAATCCTCTTCCTTATCATCAGATTATGAAAATCCTTATCCTTTTCTCTCAGATATTAAATTGTACCCATAATACAACTCCAGGCTTAAAGAAATCAATGCTCTCGTCCTCTTGTCCAGCGCATGTGGCTCAAGTGCACTTTGTTTGGAATTTCTTTCAGTAATTTGTAATTCCCCTCTTCGTTCTCATCCCTGCGACATGAATAATGTTGGTGAGGAAGCAATACTTTGGTATTCAGGGCCGACAATCTGCTCAAACAGAGGCCAATTGGAAAACCGTTTCAGCTGCATTTTCATTCAACCACAGAAGCAGAGGTGGAGGCTGGGTGATTTCCTTGACAGGGCCCTGCAACGACATTACAGCACAGCAGCCTCCACGTTTGTCCTCTGTGTGTGTGTGTGTGTGTGCGTGTGTTTGTGTGTCAGTATTGTAACAAGCCCTACACTAGGTGACATTCGTCCCTTGTTTTTTATGCATTGCCAAGGTACAGAATTCATCTTCTCCAAAATGATAATTGAGTGTTGCTCCGTACTTTGAAATGTCTGCAACCAAGCCTGTTTCTCAAGGATATCTGAAGCACATACAGTGGATATAAAAAGTCTACACACCCCTGTAAAAATGCCAGGTTTTCATTATGTAAAAGAATGAGAGAAAGATATATATCAAGTCAGAACATTTTCAACTTAATGTGACTTATAATTTGAACAATTTAATTGAAAAACCAACTAAAATCTTCGAGGTGGAAAATGAAAAATAAATACCCTACAATAACCTGGTCGCAAAAGTGTGCACATCCTCTTATAACTGGGGATGTGGCTGTTTTCAGAATAACCAATCACATTCAAACATATGTTTGAAGTCATAGAATAGAAGTCATTACACACCTGCTGTCATGTATAGTGACTCTGATTAATCACAAATGAAGTCCAACTGTTCTAGTAGGATTTTCCTGACATTTTCTTAGTTGCATCTCAGAGCAAAAGAAATGGTCCACAGAGAGCTAGAAAAGCATCAAAGGGATCTCATTGGTGAAAGATATCAGTCAGAAGAAGGGTACAAATGAATTTCCAAAGCATTAGATATTCCATGGAACACTTTACCATGGAACAGGTTTACAATGGGGTTCAGGTCTGGAGATTGGGATGGCCATGACAGGGTCTTGATCGGGTGGTCCTCAATCCACACCTTGATTGACCTGGCTGTGTGGCATGGAGCATTGTCCTGCAGGGAAAACCAATTCTCAGAATTGGAGAACATTGTCAGAGCAGAGGGAACTTCCGGGATTACCATGTACTTGGCTTGATTCATGCGCCTAACCATTAGTCAACCAGGTGTTGTGCAAAGCTGAAAATGTGACTTGTCAGAGAAGATAACCTTACTCCATTCCTCTACGGTCCAAGCCTTATGGTCTTTTGCATACTTCAGCCTGGCTTTTCTTAGCTTCTCATTGATGAAGGGATTTTTTTCCAGCTTTGCATGACTTCAGCCCTGCCCCTAGGAGCCTGTTTCAAACCGTCCTCGCCATGCACTTCACCCCAGCTGCTGTTTGCCATTCTTTATGTAAGTCACTTTAACATCCTACTATGCTTGAGTGACATTCGAATGAGCTGGCAGTCATCTTGGTCAGTGGACAGTTGTTTTCACCTTCTGCCAGTCTTTAGCTTTGTTTGACCTTGTTCTATTGAAACATTCTATTGACCTTGTTCAAATTTTCAGGATGGAAGCAACCTTACTCTCACTGTATCCCTCTGCCAGTAAAGCCAGAAATGAACCCCTCTTTTCAACTCTTTTGTCAAGCTGAGTAGTATTTTATTCTATTCAAATTACATTTGAGGCACTACTTGAGTTGATGGTCATCTCGGTATGTGGACAGTCGTTTTCGCCATCTGCCAGTCTGTAGCTCTGTTGTCCCCAATGTCTGTTGCTCTAATGAACATCTTTGACATTTTCAGGATAGAAACAACCTGGTCCTTACTGTATCCCTCTGACAGTAAAGGCAGAATATAAACCTTCTTTTCCTCACTCACTTTTTTCAACTCTTGTCAAGCTGAATAGTTTTTTATAAAAATTACATTTGAGGTACTACTTGCACTGTTTTTGCCATCCAGCTGATTCTATTTCAAGAGAATAGGGATGTCCACAGCAGTATTTTTTTACTTCTCCTCATTTAATTTGATTTGGTTCAGGTAATTATTTAATCAGTACCTCATTAAGTAAAATGAGGTGTGCCTGTGTTGGAATTTAACAGACACTGGAATGGAATAGCTGCTATACATGTACAGATGCGGATTTCAGAAAAAAATATGAGTGGTCTCTGAATGTTTTTCAGAGTTGTGTATGGTAATTTTAAGGTCTACCTGAATCAGTTAAAATGCTTACCTCATTAATGCATTTGTTCTTGAATGTAGCCTGTTCTGTAAATGTTTCATACCTTTGTGCTTGTACGCAGCCTGTCCTCGTTATCGCTTTCATCTGTGTCTTGTTTGCACCTCGTTATGTCCCTATTTAAGTTTCTCCTGTCCTAGTGTGTTTTGTCAGACATTGTTTCATGTTATGATTTTCATGTTGCGTCAAGCCTTTTTTGGAAATAAATACCAGTTTGTTCCACCACCTCTGTGCCTTTGTCCTGCAACCTCCTTGGATTATGACACCTGTCACTTTAACATGCAACCCGGTTTCCAAAAAAGTTGGGACACTGCATAAAATGTCAGTAAAAACAGACCGCAATGATGTGCAAATCAACTAAACCCTATATTCAACTGAAAATATTACAAGAAAACATCATATGTTGAAACCGAAACATTGTTTCAGTTTTACCATTTTAATAAATATATGCCCACTTTGAATTTGATACCAGTTTGAATTTGATACCAGCAACAGGTTTAAGAAAAGATAGGTGAGGCAAAATAAGACAAGTATAAAAAGAAGAGTGAGGCAAAAACAAAGAAAAGTTGTATAATGCTAAATAATTTAACCTGGTGGAATATCACAGAAGTAATTAGGTCAGTTGGCTACAGGTCAGTAACATGACTAGGTATTACAAGATCATACCAGAGTCTGTCAGAAGTGAGGATTCGGAGGGGTATACCGCTCTGTGGAAGACACATAGTGCAACGACTTAAGAATAGCGTTTCTCAATGTAAAATTGCAAAGATGTTTGTGGATCTCATCTAAGGTGCCCAGTATCATTAAAAGGTTAAGCAGATATCTCTGTTTGCAAGTTACAAAGGCAAAAACGATATTGGTTGGCCATGACCTTCAGGTACTCAGACTTCTCTACATAAAAAACAGACCCGATTATGTAGTCGAAATCATTGCATGGGCTCAGGAACATTTCTGAAAACCATTGTCTGTGAACACAGTACATCGCTGCATCCACACATGCAAGTTCAAACTCTGCCATGCGAAGACAAAACCATATATTAGCAAGATCCAGAACCGCCACAGTCTTCTCTAGGCACAAGCTCATTAAGATGGACTGAGGCGACATGCAAAGCTGTCCTGTGGGTTGACAAATCACAATAGGAAATCATTTTTGGGAACCATGGATGCCGCATGCTCCAGACTAAAGAGGAAAGGGACCATTTGGCTTCTTATTTGCGCATTATGGCAATGCATTAGTGCACATGGCATGGGTGACTTGCATCTGTGAAGGCACCATTAATGCGGAAACAATATATACAGGATTTGGAGCAACATATGCTGCCATCCAGACCACATCTTTTTCAGGGAATTTCTTACTTGTGTCAAACGACAGTACTCACATATTACAACAGTATGGCTCCATAGTAAAAGAGTTTGGGAGCTAAACTGGCTTTCCTGCAGGCCAGGCCATAACATTTGGTGTATTATGAAATTAAATGTACAAAAAAGGAGACACTGAAATCCTATATCAAGTAAGAACAGGAAAAAATTTCACTGTCTCAAATACAGCAAATAGTCTCCTTAGTTTCCAAAAACTTACAGAGTATTGTTAAAAGAAGTGGTAATGCAACACAGTAGTAAACATGCCCCTGTCCCAATGTTTTTAAAACATGTTACTGGCATGAAATTCAAACTGGCATGTATTTGTTTATTTGCGATTTATGCAGTGTTACAACGTGTTTGGAATTGGCGTTGTACATAAATCTGCACAATGTTCAGCAAATATATTTGCTTATTAATTACTGGATGTTTCAAGCCCTGAATATGTATAGCCGATGCATGTCAGATAACACAACTATGACAAAACAATTATTTTAACTGTCCTCACTAGATTTGTAACCCATTTAGGAAAGTATTTAAGCATCTCAAGAGCCTTATGGTGTATGGCCAACATACAGGACCATTCTGTTATATCATGACTATTACACCATACTTTATCCCTATTCTATTGGGCATATACAGTTGGGCAAAAAAGTATTTAGTCAGCCAACGGTTGTGCAAGTTCTCCCACTTAAAAAGATGAGAGAGGCCTGTAATTTTCATCATAGGTACGCTTCAACTATGAGAAACAAAATGGGAACAAATAATCCGGAGTATCACATTGTAGGATTTTTTATGAATATATTGGTAAATTACCCGGTAAAATAAGTATTTGGTCACCTACAAACAAGCAAGATTTCTGGCTCTCACAGACCTGTAA